>JAPXFY010007141.1:0-11368 GCA_030674185.1 Monoplex corrugatus | reverse complement strand
GTGACCTTGAAATCAAAGAAAATTCAATTATAAGTATCACAAAAAAACCCCCCCCCACACAACCCCCACACAACACAACACAACAACACCCCCAAACACAACACACACACACACGCACGCACACACACACACCACACAACACACTTTCCGATAATTGAAAGAAAGAAAAAATTAAACTCACAAAACAGTCAAAACATAACGGGACAGACAGACAAAAGAATGTCCCTACAAGCCGCATTTCTGTGGTCGCCAAGCCCAACAGTCGGGTAACATTTGTAGTGTTCACTGGACCACGGTTTTCTTTTAGTGTGGTCGGTAAGGCCGTGGTCACGGGCTAATGAAAAGGCGACGAGCAATATACTACTGGTCAATGTCAGCCCACAGTGACCACCTTATCTTGGTCATACAGTCCCAAATAACATGTTGTGATGAAAGAGGCATCATTTTATTTTTTCAAAATCATTATTATTTTCCTTAAGGTAGGGTGGTTGTTGTTTTTTTTGTTTTGTTTTGTTGTTTTTTTCTTTTTGTCGTTGTTGATGATATATATGATAAAATTAAACATCATCACCCTCGTTATCATCGCGACGTCTTTTGTTGTTTTTTGAGGGTTTTGGTATTTTTTGTTCTTTTATGGTCACTCCCAGATGTCAGTGGGTGGCTGAAGGAAGACAGGGTTTGTCATCAATTTCTCGTGGTCCCAAATTCTGGTTGTCCCATAACTTCTGTATGTCCCATAACTTCGTGATTCCCTAACTTCTGTTGTCCCATAACTTCTCTGATGCCCCAAATTCTTTTTCCACATTTTGTTCCATCTGCCACTGCCACTTTTTTATTTCTAAAAAATAGTTGTGGTGTGTGGTGTGTTGTGTGTGTGTGTGTGTGGTGTGTGTGTGGTGGTGCGTGTTGGGGTGCGGCGGCGTGCTTTGGGTGTGTGTGGTGTGTGCGTGCGTGTCGTGCGTGCGTGCTGCTGCGTGCGTGGTGCTGCGTGTGTTGTTGTGAAGTACAAAATGGTTACTTGCTTTTCGAGATTTTTAAAAACTATGAAGTAATATGGTGACTGCGTCCTTTTGACATGAATTTCATCAAGGGGACAGCCCCACAAAGCACATTTTTTCAGAAGAAGCTTTTTCTTTGTGACCCACAAGCACGCTGGCGGGAGTTTTGTCCCCTGAAGGGCCCCCCAAGCCCCCAAAAGAATCAGAACTACAAAATAAATGACAACGCGAATTTAATTATATACCCACACACCACAATCACACCACAGAAAACCCCGGCCGCAAACACACACAACATACTACACACACTGACACACAACACACTGCACACACACAAAAACACCACACACACCACACGGGTGTTAATTTCGACCCGGCTTTACAAAAAATAAACAAAGACAAAAAACACAACCCGGGAAATAACCACTCCCAACAATTTCGGCCAACTGCCCCTTGGTAAGCAGAAACAAAAGGACAAAAGAAAAAAAAACAAGCAATGTATTGCCCTTCTTGTTTATGTAAGTTGATAAAGGCCCCTAACCGAAAAAATTATGCCTTTTTTTTGTTTTGTTTTTTTTTTTATGTATTTTGAATCCACCCCCTGATTCCGTTTTAAAGTTTCTGGCCCGCTTTCCGAACGCCGCATTCATTTTAAATTAGATCTCAAGCAGCAGGTAAAAGGGTAGACCCCACACATGAAAGGGTAGACCCCACACAGGTAAAAGGTTAACCCCACACAGTGAAAGGGTAGACCCCACACAGGTAAAAGGGAAACCCCCACACGTAAAAGGAACAGCCCACACAGGAAAAGGGTAAGCCCACAGTAAAAAGGGCAGAGCCCACACGGGTAAAAAGGTAAGCCCACATAGGTAAAAGGATAGACCAACAAGGAAAAGGATACAGCCCACAAAAAAAGGGTAAAACCCCACACAGGTAAAAGGTAAGCCCACACAGTAAAAGGGTAAAACCCACACAGGTAAAAGGATACACCCCACACGGTAAAAGGATCAACCCAAAGGGAAAAAAGGATACAGCCCCACAGGGAAAAGGGTACAACCCACCATTAAAATTGTAGAGCCCCACAGAAAAAAGGGGGTACAACCCACCGGGAAAAGTTAGAGCCCACACGAAAAAGGGTACAACCACACGGGTAAAAGGATACAGCCCACACGGGAAAAAAGGGGTGCACCCAAAAGGGAAAAGTGTAGAGCCCACAAAAAAAAAGGGGGTCAACCCACACAGGTAAAAGAGTAAGTCCATACGGGGAAAAGGGGGACCCACATAGGTAAAAGCACACCCCCACACGGGAAAAGGTACACCCCCCGGGTAAAAGCATACAACCCATCGGGGAAAAGGGTCAGCCCACAAGGTAAAAAAGTGGGCCCCACCCGGTAAAAGGAACGCCCAAAAAAAGTGGTAACCCCTACTCACTGGCGACGAAGTATGCAGGGTGCAAGGACATATGTTCCCTGCACATTGTGGTCACAACAACGTGCATAAATTCAGCAAGATAGTACTGTAAGTATTTTCCCTCGTTGAATGACAAAATCCACAGTTTCTAGTCTCTATGCCCTGACAGCTATTCACTTTGTTTTGGATCTTCTAACCAACGAGGTTTCTCTGGTATCAAGAGGGGGACATGCTGGAATTTTTGTTCTTACACAAACCCTTGTAGATATCTTTTTTACAAGAAATGAAACGGAGCTGATCTTTTCCCTTTTTTATTTTTTTGCGAGGGGACGGGTTTTCAAAACAAGAGATTGTAGACCCCATTTCCGACTAGTGAACAACTCTGGTTCTTTTGTCCCCGAAATGATAAAAAGTGCTTATCCGCGCAAAAGGCCCATACCTGTGTTTTTTTTAAACCCGGGTAAGCCCAAACCTTTTGCAAGAGTGGCAAATTAAAAATTTATGGGCCCTGTTTCGAGTTTTTTTGAAGGGGCCAGTACATTACTTCCCATGCAAACACAGTCCCATACTATCTCCCCCAACCGGCATATAGACTAGCTCTTATTAGACTAAAGAGAATGAATAGTTTTCTCCTCATTCATGCAAGTAGATATTTTCTGCTACAATCCAAACTATGCCCAAATTTTTGGAAAACGAAGGTGATGAAAATGGAGATCGGGATACAACCGCTTTACTTCTAGAATGTCGAATGATTCTGATCTGTTCCAAACGTGTATAAGGTTTCCCTTTAAACGTCATCCAAAAAAGACCCCCATGCTGAACAATTTTGGGAGGGGAAACCCAAACTTGAACGGGATCAGAAAATCCCGCTTTTTCGTGCCCTTTGCTTTTTTTTGTAGCGGGCTGGGGGAAAACCCGTGCCCAAAATAACGTCTACACTCGAAGCAAATGACTGAAAACTAAATAAACTGCTTCTGAATAAACCTGAAACCTCTTTCAGAGACAATAGCAAACGACAAAATAAACGCTTCTGAAAAACCCCTGAAACCTTTTTCAGATGATGATAGCAAACAACAAATAAACTCTTCGAATAAACCCTAAAACCTCTTCAGAGAAAATAGAAAACGGGACAAAATAAATGTTTGAAAAACCTAAAACCTTTTCAGATGACATAGGAAACAGACTAAATAAATGCTTCTGAATAAACCTAAACCTCTTTCAGATGAAAATAGCAAACGACAAATAAATGTTTGAATAAACCTAAACCTTTTCAGATGACAATAGCAAACAGCTAAAAAAACGTCTAAATAAACTGAAACCTTTTCAGAGAAAAGCAAACAGACTAAATAAACTGCTTCTGAAAAAACCTAAAACCTTTTTTTCAGAACAATAAAAACAGACTAAAAAAAAGCTTCTAAATAAACCTGAAACCCTTTCAATGACTAAAACAGACAATAAACTGCTTCTGAAAAAACCCTGAAACTTTTTCAGATGACGATACCAACAGCTAAATAAACTGTTTCTAAATAAACCTGAAACTTTTTCAATGAAAAACAAACAGACAAAATAAACTCCCTTTTTGAAAAAAACCCTAAAACCTCTTTAAGACATAGCAAACAGACAAAATAAAACTCTTCTGAAAAAACCTGCCCCCTCTTTCAGATGACGATAAAAAACAGAAAAATTTAAACTGCTTCGAATAAACTGAAACCCTTTCCAAGCGATAGAAAAACAGACTAAATAAACTGCTTCTGAATAAACCTGAAACCTCTTTCAGATGACAACAAACGACTAAATAAACTGCTTTAATAAACCTAAAACCCTTTTTCGGACGTTAGCAAAGAAAAATAAACTGCTTCGAATAAACCTGAAACCTTTTTCGATGATGATAGCAAACAGATGAAAAACTGTTTCTAAATAAATCAAACCTCTTTCGATGACCCTAGCAAAGTGTTTCCCCCATTAACGATGAGAACGATATCTCATGACAGTTGTTGCACCCCTACCCGATTCCTTTGTTTCCGCACAGATAACGGATCCTTACTCCGCAGCACTGGCTTTTTGCAACATGATCATACAAAGGATTTTTAAAATTCCCTTTACAAGACTTTCTGGGCAGAATGAAAAATTTTCCCCAAACATTCTTTTTTGGGAAAGTGCGTCCAGTTTTTTCAAGTTCCTCCAGGATTCGTTTTCAATCGAGCATCCAAAAATATGGGTTCCCCTTTGGGGATCTTAGAGTCTAACATGCCCATCACATGAACCATTGTTAGCTAGAACGAGACTCTTCCCAAAAGTGAAAATTCCATAGACAGCACAGAAAACAAAAACAGTCTTGAAGGAGAGGACACAAGAAGATTTAGTAAAGATTAGGAAAAGAAAGCAACATTTCTATGACATTTTTTTTGAGGAAAGGAAAATTAGAACCCTTGGTCCAACGAAAACTAAAGAAAGAGAAAACCCGGGGAACCATGAGAAAAAGGACGGGCTTGCAGGATGGCTGTGGACAAGAGGGGGGAGATGTACATAAAATTCAGAGACAAGGGGTAGATTCGTATGGGGGGCCAAGTTGCCAAAAGCCACGCGCAGGCAAATGTGATGACAGCAAAAAAATTCCCAGACTTTGGGGCAATTCTTCTGATTCGGTCTGTCAACATTAGCAAGTAACTTGTAGTGAGTTGCTGGGTGCACATTAAAGTGCCCAATGATGCTTCTGTCGTTCTTAAATTTAGCTTATGGGTGTTACCATCAATTGCTGGAACTCGGTACCCCCGAAGAAAACAATTTTGTTTTGGGGCCTTGGGAAAAGGGACCCCAACTTGGTAATGGCGCCCCCATCCCCCAAAATAGGGGGTCGCAGGGGGCAACAGTAGATGCCCTTTAGATTTGATATGGAGGGAGTTGTGAAATGAGCGAAAACTTGTTGAACGAATAAACTGTCCAAACCCCCACGAGGTTTTTAAACGGACCGACAGGAGGTTTTTGGGAGATAAACAAAGAAAAACTTGTATATCTGTGACAAAGAAGGCAGATGAGGTCACCCGAATCCTAGCTCTTCGTCACACGGTCTTTTGGCCCGGGGTTTAGGGCGGGTAACTCCTACAGACATCCCGCAAGGTTTAAATCAGAGATACCGGCCTGCAGTGCATTCTAACAAAAACCCTTAATACCAGGAATTAACACAAAACCTACATGGTCATCAACGTTTTAAAACAGAACGGGCTAGCCATGAAGTGGCATCAAGATAGACCAATGGTGCCCCATTGAAGTTTTCATCTACGTTAGGGCAGAAAGGGCTTTTGCCCAGGGTGGTCATCTACGTTAAAAACAGAATGGTCTAGCCCATTGAAGTGGTCATCAATTGACAGAATGGTCTAGCCCATTGAAGTGGTCATCTATAGACAGAATGGTGCGCCCATTTTTAAATGGCCAAACTACTTAAGAAGAAGGTGCACCCCATGAAGTGGGCATTACGTTTAAAAGAATGGGCTAACCCAAATTGAAGTGGTTTCATCACGTTAGAAAAGGGGGCTAGCCCATTGAAGTGGTCATCTGTTAGACAGAATGGTGCTAGCCCACTGAAGGGGGTCACTAAAAGGGCAGAAGGTTTGCTAGCCCATTGAAGTGGTCACTACGTTTGACAGAAATGGTGCTAGCCCCCCTGAAGTGGTCATCCTTTGACAGAATGGGGGCGCCCCCTGAAGTGGGCATCTAAGACAGACCTATGGTGCTGCCCTTGAAGTGGTCTCAAAGTTAACAAATAGTGGAGCCCCTGAGTGGGCATCTAAATAGACCTAATGGTGCAGCCCATTGAAGTGGTCATCTAAGTTAGACAGAACGGGGTACCCACGAAGTGGTCATCTAAATAGACCTAATGGTGTAGCCCATTTAAGTGGTCATCAAGAAAACGGTGCTAGCCCATTGAAGTGGTCATCTAAGAAAGACCTAATGGTGCAGCCCCATTGAATGGTCACACTTAGACAAAAAGGGCCCAGCCCATTGAAGTGGTCATTTAAATAGACCATGGTGCTAAACCCATTTTAAGTGGTCATCTACGTTAGAAGGTTGCTTTTCCCCCTGAATGGCACCGAGACAGAATGGTGCACCCATTTAAGTGGTCATTACATTAGAAGAATGGTGCTAGCCCCAAACCCCACACAAAAAAAATACGCGCATAACACCACAACAATTTTCCGTGTGTCAAATGACTTTGTGTTATGGTTTTAAAAGTCAGGTTGAATGGTTTCTACCAAAAGGACTGAAAATTTCATTTTTTTCCAGATGGCGGGGATCATTATCATACCAAACAAAAAGGTGCCCACGTCCCACCCGACCCTTTTGAAAAAATGGGCGGAGGGAAAGAAAACTAGACAACTGAGGAGTAGTGTTTTTAGTCCGTTTTCCCAAACACTTTGGGGAGAAATAGTTTTTCATATACTAGAAAGAAACAATTTTCATCAAAAACAGTAAGCAACCATGCTTTAATTGTAACACTCCAAAGGGTGGGGCCCAAAATGCCAAACAATACATACATATATTGCGGGCTAAACAAAATCACAAATGTTTTAAAAAATCAAAACAGTATAAGGATTGAGAACAGACAGGCCTTCCGGCCAGGACACCAAACAAGCGAAGAGACAGACACGGCCCCGGCCCCGGGGAACCATACAACAAGAGACAAAAACCCGGCCCTTCCCGGGCCCGGAAACACATACAAGCGAAAAGGGCAAAATTAACACAAACGAACACAAGAACCAAGATACTAATGGTAATTTTTGGGGACACTTTATTTTTTTGGGATCTGGCCCCCAATGGAAAAAGCAGAACAAAAAACGTTCCCTTTTTAAAGAAAAAAGAAATAAAACTTTGCCAAATGAAACCAAAAAATAAGTGAATATTAAGAACTTTGGGAAATTCGAAAGGGGACACTGCAAAAAAATTGCAAAACAAAAATTCATATTTTTGTTTTTTACTTTTACAGAAAAAATAAAACATCAGTTAAAATCAATGTTCATGAATACAAATTTGCAAAAGACCAACCATTGCCCTTTTATGGACTAATTAAGACAGGTCCAATGGACCCAATGTTCTATCTTGGTTTTTAAGGGGTTTTGAAGGAACTGAAACGTTGCTGAATGGTACAAAGCCCCGAGCTAACGAAAAAGAACCCCACACATTTCAGGTTTTCAAGCATGGTCTTTTCTTTAACCTACCGAGTCCACAAAACATTTTTCCGTTCAATTCGGCAGCAATACATCTAATTTCAAAATCAGGACACTTTAAAAGCAAGTAAAAGGGGATACAAAAATCTTAAAAAGACATTGCACAGTAAAAAGGCATACAAGTCTTAAAAAGACCCTCTCCTTCAGTTTATACACATTTAATACGTTTTTATTCAGTCCCAATTTTTAAATGTATTGTTGAACACGGGCAGAAATTGCAAGGGGTCGTTTGACTCGAGTACCACCCATGTAAAAATTTCGTTTTTTTCCCCGTCAGCTTTTGTCAAAGATGCCTCAAATCAAAGTCTTTACTTCACAACAAAATCCAATGCTTATTCATCACCATGCAACCTCAAAATGTAAGCCACCCAAACAAACAAACATCACCAAATAAACTTGTTATAAACATTACATCTGGTATAGAGATCTGTGAAGTTTTCAAAGTAACAAGAATCTTACCATGTACTCTTTGAAGAATTTGATCTCAATGGAGGTGATTTTTTTTCTGAATCAGAATATCAGTACTCCAATCCTAGCCAAACTTTTAAGACACTCAAGACAGCTAATTAACATCTTCAAGTTTTTAACAACTTCAAGTTTATCATTTATTGAAAACCAACATGAAATACATATTTTCAATATTGTAAATATTAAACACTTTCATGGGTGACACTATTCAAACTTAGCACTACATAACATAATATTATATCTCCGTGGGCGAAGTTACCTTTAACAGCAATGTAACAAAACACTGCTTATCTCTATTGACAATTTGTGCTATACTAATTCATATAATCAGTTATCTCAAAAAGTGCTACTGATCTACAGACGATTAAGTTTTAATTACATTGTGGAAACCTTGAGTACCTGCTTATCTCTGTTGACATTCTGTGCTATACTGGTTGGTATAATCAGTTATTTCAAAAAGCGGTTTAATGATATGTGGAAGATCAAAATGTTAATTACAAAAAGCCTGACATTAGCCAACCATCTAAGTGATCTTTTACATTTCCCCCTCATTTTGGTAAAACCTTTTTCCACCACCCTCATCCCCACCCTCTTCACCCACCTCAAAGTAATTTTTATTTAGTGTTTAATGTTATCTCTTTCCTATTTTTTTATCAGTCCATTTCAGTTACTGGTAAGTTCTGCTCTTCTCTATTGTTTTAACTCATTTCATCTTGATTTATTCCACTTGTTCTTTATTGATCCAGTTAACTAATCACTATCCACATTTATTCTTTAACTTACTTTTCCAAAACACATTGCGAATCAACCCTTTTCCAGCACAAAGTATGCACAAAGACTACATGAAGAATGGACATGGATTGCATATTAGTTGAATAATTGTCACTGGGTCATTTCACATCCACCTCATCAACACATCAAGAGCAAGTCACACTGGATACTCTTGTTTTAAGTTTTGCTTCAATTTCATGATAACAACAACTGTAAATGATTTTATGAATACATGGTCAACATTAACTTTTAAACAATAAACAATAATGAGATCAATACCGAGTTTGATGGTGGACATTTTCAACATATCAAAGGCTTTAAAACATCAATCTCTCCAGAACAATTGTAAGACGAAGCAGGCACTGTAATCCAGCCTTCATATAAGAATGTTGTTCTTTCACACACTCAAAACACAAACAAATGTAATGCAGCATGGAAAAGCCCAGCCAAAGACTCAGCCAGCCAAACATAGCGACAAAATCATAACAGCTGATCTTTTTTTTCCGTTTTTTAGTCTTTAATATGTAATCTTCAAGTGCCCAAAGTTATTTTCTTTCAAAATTTAATGAGCTTATTATTTCCCTTATCAGAAATATGAAATTCAAAGCAACTAAAACAAAAACTATAACAAATAAATTATTTCCATTTTCTACATATTAATTCCTAAACTTTGAAATTTTGAAATGAATTTAAAAACTCAGAAATGAAAATGTTAAATTCTAGTCTGGTTTTCCAATGTTGCGCCATAAATGACAATCACTATGTTGCTCAAGTTTTATCATAAAAATTCTTTCAGATATTTCTCACACTCTTGTAGCTTTGATAAGCCACTGCATGGAAGACCAAGTGATAATGCTAGAAGATGAAGACCAGTGAAGATGCAGAAACACAGAAATGACGAAACATATTCAGGGCTTGAATGCACAGCCACACATCAACTATAATAGACTATTTTAACAGCAGTCTTTAATTAATAGACTATTTTACTACCCAACAAGAGTTTTCAATTACTTTGTAATCGGACTCTCCAACATATTTTAAATGTGATCACACACACACACACACACACACTCACTTACACTAGCACAACCACTGCAGCCATCAGAAACAACAAAAAATATGTGTAATATTCATAACTTTGATGAAAACTGATACTATCAAGTGCCTGTGGCTCTTATAAGATGAGAATACTGTACAAGTGGTCATTATTATTATTCTATACTACACAGCAGTTTAGTTCTCTTTCATGTTGAGTGTCAGTCAAATCTTGACCTCCCCCCCCCCCCCTCTCTCTCTCTCTCTTTAATCAAAATTCATACCATTTGAAAAGTCTTTCTCTCTCAACTACATTTCAGAGGATAAAATCTAACTTATACAAGTAACCATGTTGATAGTTATGTGTTACACTGTATGTGTGTAATATATCATTTTATTGTGGACAGTGCATATATCACACTGTATATGTGTTATTTCTGACTGGACAAATGTGTAGTATATGATTTCAAAGAGCACACAATTAGGATATTTTACATAACGCGTGATCAGCCATAAAAATAATATTTTGTTTTCTTCTTTTATTCAGGTTATCCAACTTAAGTAGTTTCCTTTGTACTCCCTTTTCCCTCCTTTTTTATGCTATCTTTTTCGGCCACAGACACTGGAACAGTTTTTACAGTGCTATGATGATGATGATGATGATGAGGATGATAATCATGATGCTATATGGTTCCTTCTAGGATTGACACTGCATGACAGGGCTGTACTCTATGCTTACTATAATAACATATCCTGGCGTCAACCAGGCCCAAGAGATCAGACATCTTCTATGAAGGTCATAAGATTTGAGTAACATCCTCACTAACTTATCCAAGAAATGGATGAGACTTGACTGTGTGTCCCAGTTTTCCCAATAAGCCCACAGCATGCTCAACTCTGGATAGGATCCATTGGGGCCAAAAAAAATCCCACAATGAAAGGACAGAGGGGATTCCAAGGTGAATGGTAATTGCTGGTCACTGCTTGATGGACAATGACATGTCCTCTTACATTTCTAAGAGGACTGATTTACCTTCATCATGGCTGGTAGCGACAAATCGCTCTCTTAAAGTTGCACGCGCACACACACACACACACCACACACCACACACACACACACACACACACACACACACACACACTATAAATCTGAACAATTCTTCCTTAGAAAGAAAAATCAAATCAAAATACAAAGCAAGCAGCATGCAAGAGACAACAATGTGTGGAGATAACCAGCAAGTGATCACCTTGTGAAACAGCAACTGCACAGTACACTTCAACTATTTAACTGCACAGTACACTTCAACTATTTTAACAACTGCACAGTACACTTCAACTATTTTAACTGCACAGTACACTTCAACTATTTTAACAACTGCAAAAGTCACTTAACTATTTTAACTGACGAACTTAAAAATTTTTAAATGCACCAAAACCCTTCAACAATTTAACAATGCACATTAC
>JAPXFY010007140.1:10000-11368 GCA_030674185.1 Monoplex corrugatus | reverse complement strand
ATATGAAATCAGTGTGATATTTATTGTAAATTGTAACGATTGAGTATTTTCTAAATGGCTGGTCTTAACGGAACTTACTCCACACCTTCAGTTTCACTTTTCTCAAGAAGATATTTACTGTACTCTCAACATTCCATATTCACTATTGCAAGAAAAACAAATACAATACAAGCCTACAGGTCATTATCATGTGCTGGAAGATTTTGAGCTTTCACTTAACTTACCAATTCTACAAAATGTCGTCTCTCTTTGCTCCCTTCTATTGAAACAGATTGTCTTTTTTATAATGAAAGGCATATTTCCATCTGTAATTCTACCCAGTATATCTCCCCATCCATTCTCACCCAAATCATCCAGAACAAATCATTCATTCTCTACGACCTGCACACGGTGTTTCAAAGATTCAGTGTAGTATAACGACATCTGTGTGATTGTCTAAAATAATATGACACAGGTGTTACAGTTGTGAGTTCTGAGCTTGATCATGAGGGATTGATCGCATCAGACAAGTCCATATGCGTTCCAATCAATTATGGTAGCAATTATCTGGCAGACACCTTGAGCCATGTGCTAACAAGGTCTTGAGATAGGCAGAAGGGGACCAGTGAAACTGACACCACCACAATGTTGGTAACATTATGATGAGCTGCCATCAGACCTGGAAAAGATCTACGAATAATCAGGAAAATGTACTGGAACAAACAGCTGCAATGAGAATACAAAACAATATAAGCTCTTTTCAAAACATCAAAAGAGGAGTCAGACAGGGTTGTGTTTTGTCACCAGATCTGCTTTCACTATATAGCGAAAACATTATGAGAAACCTAGAGGAAGACCTTGGATTAAAGGTTGGAGGGAAAATGATAAACAACATTCGGTACGCTGATGACACCGTGCTAATTGCAGAAAATGAAAGGGACCTACAAAACTTTGTGAATATACTAGAAATAGAAAGCAAAGGTAAGAGGTTGGAACTAAACAGCATGAAGACTGAAGTCATGGTGATCAGTTAAAAACACGAAATCCCGTCATGCAAAATAACAGCAAATAGCACAACCTTGACACAGGTTAATAAGTTCAAATACCTGGGAACGTTCATTTCATCAGATGGCAGGTGCACATCGGAAATGGCTGGCAGAATCGGCCAAGCCAAAACAGCATTCAAGAAGATGACAAGCATTCTTACCAACAAATGCCTATCAATTAACATCAGAAAGAGAGTCCTTGAATGTTATATAGAACCAATACTGTTGTACGGATGCGAGGCGTGGACAGTCAGCAAGCAAAGCCAGAGCAGGATAGAGGTAGCTGAGATGTGGTTTCTCAGAAGAATGTTGAGAGTTCCATTGACAGCAAAGAAAAGAAACG
>JAPXFY010007140.1:0-5000 GCA_030674185.1 Monoplex corrugatus | reverse complement strand
GGCGCCACCCCACATCCCACCACTTGCATCAGCTCGACCTCATCTTAACAAGGAGGTCGGACCGCAACAACGTCCTCAACACGAGGAGTTTTCCACAGCGCTGATTGCGACACAGACCACACCCTGGTACGCAGGAAGATCAATCTTCTACCCAGAAGACTGCACCACTCAAAGAAGAAAGGTCGCCCAAGGATTGATGCCTGTCGCACGTCCGATCCGACCAAGGCGGGGAGTTTGTAGAAACCCTGAATGAAGCGCTCAAGAGTGGCTCAGAGATCCAAAACGCTGAGGAAAAGTGGAATCACGTAAAGGACACAATCTATCAGTCCGCCCTGAGTATATCTGGGAAAAAAGAACGAAAGAATCCCGACTGGTTTGAGGCAAACTGGCAGAAATGGAACCAGTGGTGGAAGCGAAACGCAAGGCTTTACTTGCGTATAAAAACAACAATATCCAAACTACTCGTGATGCTTACAGAGCTGCCCGCAGCAAGGCCCAACAAACTGCTCGGCGATGCACCAACGACTATTGGCTACAGTTAAGCTCAAGTATTCAGCAGTCAGCAGATTCAGGCAACACTGGCAGCATGTATGCTGGCATCAAACAAGCGACTGGTCCAGCAGCCTCCAAGTCAGCTCCTCTTAAGTCCAAAGCAGGAGAGAGCATCACAGACTCAGCAAAGCAGATGGAGAGATGGGTAGAGCACTACCTGGAGCTGTACTCCACGCAGAACTCTGTCACCGATGCTGCCCTGAATGCCATTGAGGACTTGCCTGTCATGGAGGAGTTGGATGCTGAGCCAAGCCTTGAAAGAACTAAGCAAGGCGATGGACGGTTTGGCGACGGGGAAAAGCCCCTGGTGAAGACGGAATACCTCCAGAGGTCATCAAGTGCGGGAAGCCTGCTCTTCTCAACGAGCTGCATGAACTTTTGTGCATGTGCTGGAAGGAAGGCTTCATTCCGAGAGACATGAGAGACGCCAGGGTAGTGACTCTATATAAGAACAAGGGCGACCACAGTGATTGTAATAATCATCGCGGAATCTCACTCCTCAGCATTGTTGGGAAAGCATTCGCCAGAGTCCTCTTAACCCATCTTCAGAGGCTGGCAGCTCGCATCTACCCTGAGTCCCAATGCGGCTTCAGGGCCGGAAGATCGACCATCGACATGATTTTCTCTGTTCCGGCAACTACAGGAAAAGTGCCGCGAGCAGCACATGCCCCTTTGCCTCGCCTTTATTGATCTCACGAAAGCGTTCGACCTGGTCAGTCAGAGTGGTCTTTTCAAGCTTTTGAAGAAAATCGGTTGCCCCCCAAGACTATCAGCTGTCATCGAGTCTTTCCACGAGGATATGCATAGCACTGTGCGCTATAATGGTGCCACATCAAGCCGTTTAGAATCAGCAGCGGAGTGAAACAGGGATGTGTTTTGGCCCCAACTCTGTTCGGTCTTCTTCTTAATGTTGCTGACCTATGCCTTCTGCAGATCTGAAGAAGGGATATATCTTCATACAAGGAAAGATGGAAAGCTCTTCAACATTGCCAGGCTTCGTTCCAAAACTAAGGTGGGAAAGAAGACCATCAGAGAAGCTCTCTTTGCAGATGATGCTGCGCTGGCTTCCCATAGTGAACAAGATCTCCAGAGGCTCGTTGATCGCTTTGCCCACGCCTGCAGAGAAGTTGGTCTCACAATCAGCTTGAAGAAAACTGAGATCTTAGGCCAAGGCTGTGAAGAACCACCATCTCTACACATTGGACACAAATTTTCAGTACTTGGGGTCCACCAGAAGTGACAACCTCTCTCTGGACGCTGAAATCAGAGCCAGAATTGCAAAGGCCTCATCTGTTATGGCTAAACTGAACAAGCGGGTCTGGTCCAACAGCAGTCTCACCGCGAACACCAAAATGCAGGGTACAGAGCATGTGTGTTGAGCATACTTCCCTACTGAAGTGAAGCCTGGACCACATACGCCAGCCAAGAAAAGAGGCTCAATATTTTCCATCTCCGCTGCTTGCGACGCATCCTCGGCATCCAATGGAAAGACAAGGTGACCAACACAGAGGTCCTCCGTCGTGCGGGCCTACAGACCATTTTTGCCCTTCTAAGCCAACGCCGACTACGCTGGCTTGGCCATGTGCGTCGAATGGAGGATGGACGCTTTACCAAAAGACGTTCTCTACGGCGAACTGGCAAACCGGAAGCGAACTCCAGGACGCCCACAGCTACGCTTTGTAGACGCATGCAAAAGGGGACCTTAGAAGCTCAGGGATTGACCCAGGCTCTTGGGAGACTCTGGCGGAAGACAGGGCAGCGTGGCGGACAGCCGTTTCAGCAAGGCGTTGTGAATGCGGAGAGGAGGAGAGCAGAAAGCGCAGATGAGAAAAGGGCTCTTCGCAAGCAACGTTCCAGAAACCAGACAACAGCGACTCAATTTGTATGTGGCAGATGTGACAGAGATTGCCACTCAAGAATCGGCCTGCACATCCACAGCAGAAAGTGCACGTCATGACCACAACGTCTACTGGTGCAGACTATCATCTCCTGAGATGTAAAGAGGCCGACGACAATGGTGTATCAGTAAAGGAAATATAAAAGCAGACAGATCATTATGGGAGTCAGTATTACAGAAGTAATAACAAAGAATACAGACAGATAATCACGGTAGGCAATAACAACAACAACAACAGATGATACAGAAATGGAGACAATCGTTCTGGCAGACTATAGCACAAAAGTACACAAAACAGAAATCAATAATTCAGGCCGATCAATATCACAAATGTGTAAGAGTATGTGTGTGAGTGTGTGTTGTGTGTGTGTGCGCGCGTGTGTGTGTGTGTGTGTGCGCATGTTTATGTGTGTGTGTGTGTGTGTGTGTGTGGTGTGTGTGTGGTGTGTGTGTGTGTGTGTGTGTGTGTGTGTGTGTGTGTGTGATTGTGACAAAATGATGACAACTTGGGTCAAGCGTCACCCGTCTCACGGGCTTGAGTGTACCTTATCTCAGTATCTTCCGTGTGGGTGTGTATGAGATAAAAGGGGGATCATGGCTTGGAAAAGGGGTTTTACGCGCCCCAGTCCCCTCCTGCCTTCCCCCTCCCTGTTTGCCTGTGCTTTGTGGCCTGGTGCTTTGGTTGTACCTGGGCGATTGCTTTGATGAACGATGAGAGTGTGTCCCTTAGTTTGACTCGTGAATAAAGATTTCCCGCCTTACAAATATCATTAGCAGCAGCAGAATTAGTGGTAGCAGCAGAAATAGTAGCAGCAGTAGAAATAGTAGTAGTAAATGTGGAAGTAAGAATGGTAGTAGTAATAGTGGTGGTGATGGCAGAATAGGTAGTAGATAGTGGTGGTGGTGGTGGTGGTATAGTAGTAGTAGTAGTAGTAGTAGTAGTAGTAGTAGTTGCAGCAGTAGTAGTAATAGTAGTGTTGGTGCTGCTGTTGTTGTTGTTGTTCCATACACACAAACTATTTATTTCATATGGTAAACCTGTTGTGACAAGGAATTAAAAGAGTGTCTGACAACTGCTTAGTGACAAAAAAACGGTTTTTTTGGGCTGAAGCGGTGATAATTTGACTTTAAAAGAAAAATCCTGATGTTTATGTATCACAGGGACCAGTCAGGTTTGCTGGGCTGAAGCGGTGATAATTTGACTTTAAAAGAAAAATCCTGATGTTTATGTATCACAGGGACCAGTCAGGTTTGTTGGGATGAAGCGGTGATAATTTGACACTTGAGGAAAATTCCTGATGCTTATGGATCACAGGGACCAGTCAGGTTTACTGGGCTGTAGCAGTAAGAGTTTGACTTTAGAGGAAAATCCTGATGTTTATGGATCACAAGGACGAACAAGGTTTGTCAGGCTGTAGCGGTAAAAATCTGACTGTTGAAGAGAAATCCTGATGTTTATTGATCACGGTGACAAGTCATTCACTCAGTAGGAAAAACTGTGTACAGTAGGTTTATTGATCAATTTGAAGACAATTCACACTCACAGCAGTGAGAAACTGGATAGGATAGAGAGGCTGTCAAGAACATTTGAGAGTTGGCTACCAAACTGGTGTATTAATAAAAGAACAATAATGGCAGATACACCAATACAGCAGGCAATATCATAAAAAACAGTGACACATAATGTATTAGACCATTCTGACAGGCAAATTCATACAAGGTGGATATAATTGGTTTTTTCCAGGCGCCACCACGAAAAATAATGATAACTGAAGGAGATAGGTCATTTAGGAAGGCGTCATCACAGAAACTTAAGAACTAGAAATATATGAATTTTGTAGGCAACAGTACAAAGTCAACAAAACGAAATACAGACACGAATCCCACACAATAATGAGGAAAATGAATACTAGGTTTATATCACTCTGTCAAGCAATATCGTACATGAAACAAAGAAGGCACACATACACAGACGCACACACACACATACACAGACGCACACACACACAAAACATACACATTAACACACATATTAACACACACACACACACACATACACACATCACCACACACACACATTAACACACATATTAACACACACACACACACACACACACACACACACACACACACACACACACACACACACACACACACACACACACACACACACACACACACACATCATATCATATAACAAACTCGTTATGACAAGGCAGAGTGAAAGAATATCTGACAAATGGTCAATGACAAGAACTGTTTAGTGGGGAGGGATTTGTGTGTAAGCTGGTGATTCTGGACTGTGGTATCTGTATTCTTGATTTTGATGATCATTTGACAAATCATTATGAACAAAACATCAGACCTTCCTCTGTTTATGTGAAACAATCATTCAGAATGTCCTCTGTTTATTCAGACTATCCTCTGTTTATGTAGTACAAGAATACAGACTGTCCTCTGTTTATGTAGTACAAGAATGCAGACTGTCCTCTGTTTATGTGGATTTATTGTCTGTACAGGAAGAACCACAATCATTGAATTAACAACTGAA
>JAPXFY010007139.1:0-11369 GCA_030674185.1 Monoplex corrugatus | reverse complement strand
TGAGGGTCAAGTAAATGGAGTAGAAAGTGTCATGACCAAAGTGACCACCATGAAGCACATTCCACATCAATGGCCTTTCCAGTGACAACAAGATCCTTGGTGAAGTGCTGACCAACAGAACTATGTTCTGAATGTTAGAAAAGAAAGGAGCTCAAAGGTGACGGCCATAGGAACACACCGATGACAGGTAACTGAAGAGGCCTGGGTTTATGGACCAGCTTTTGTCCACAGCTGGTTGTTTACAGACATAACTGAAGAGGCCTGGGTTTATGGACCAGCTTTTGTCCACAGCTGGTTGTTTACAGACATAACTGAAGAGGCCTGGGCTTATGGACCAGCTTTTGTCCATAGCTGGTTGTTTACAGACATAACTGAAGAGGCCTGGGCTTATGGACCAGCTTTTGTCCACAGCTGGTTGTTTACAGACATAACTGAAGAGGCCTGGGCTTATGGACCAGCTTTTGTCTACAGCTGGTTGTTTACAGACATAACTAAAGAGGCCTGGGCTTATGGACCAGCTTTTGTCCACAGCTGGTTGTTTACAGACATAACTAAAGAGGCCTGGGCTTATGGACCAGCTTTTGTCCACAGCTGGTTGTTTACACACAAACGCATCTACAGACATCTCTGAACTTAAATTCAAGCCATTTACAACATTGTCACGCTGACTAGAATTTAAGCCAAAAACAGAATTTCACTTACTTGAATTAAGCTGAACAGCATGTATCTCTAGCAATGAACCATTATGTCAAAAAGGCACCCAAAACCTAGTAACTTGAATTTGCCTGTCAACTAGGGCAGTTCTATGCATCTGTCACAGAAATGAGTATGTCAACTGCAGAAAAAGACAGCCAGGCAGGAGCACATACTACTAATAAGCCAGGATAGATCTATAAGTCAATATCAGGGACATCATCTCAATCAAAGTAACTAACACCATTCACATTAATCTAAACCCACAATATATCAAAACACATTATTAAACAAGAAAAAAGATCTTGAAACAAGATGGGAGTTTTCTTTTGTCTTGTTTCCAGATGTGAATAAGCGGTCAGTTTCTAAACACACAGGACAGACAAAAATGTTGCCACATAATTACATTACTATTCAATATTAATAAGGAATGGTTCGGAAATATTGTATAGAAAGGAACAGCAACAGAGAAAAGATCTCAAACAAATATTCTTTTTATATTTTCTACTTGAGTCAAAAGCGATACAGCGCGAGTTACCAGTAAGTACATTCTGTAAAACTACAATTTCCTTGCAAAATGGCAATCAAAAATAACACGAGGATAAATTTTAAGTTTTCTATACTGACTCTACGTTTTGCCCCAAAATATACCTAAATAAAAACAACAAATGAACAGGTGACTGGAATTTGAAAAGTAAAGCTATTATACCACCTACATGCACCTGGCATTCCATTTTCTCCATTTTGTGAGTATTTCTGATATATATAACTGTCTCTCACAATTTACTTGCCACATACTGACATACACAAACATTCAGAGTGACATACACGCATGCACACACAATGACAGAGATAAACAGTACATAGGACAGAATATGTACATGATGTTCCATGACAGTAACCAGGAATGCAATATATATATATATGCCAATCACAGGACCATCATCAACGCAACAGAGACAAAATGAAAAACGATTTTAAACCATCGGTACAAAATGTTCACAGGGGAGTCTGAAACAGCAGTAGATTTGTCGCAGGGGAGTGGAGAGAAGCATTTCCCGTCGACCCCTTCCTGTGACAGGCAGTGACGGATCAGTCCGGCCCAACACCATTTCATTCAAAGGTATGACTGGTGAAGAGTCAACTTGCGTCAGGTGTGACTCAAAGTCATAGAATGATTGACAATCAGACATCAAACACTTTCAATCACGACTCAAGCAGTGACAATCTTGTGACTCAAATAACAAGAGTCAATCATGAGTCAAACACCGTCAATCATGACTCAAATATTACAATCTTATGACTCAAAGGACCGTCAGCCATGACTTAAAAAAGCAATCATGATCCAATTCAAAGACTATCTTGAGCCTCAAAGACTGAGCATCAATCTTGACTCAAAGACTGAGAATCAAAGACTATCTTGAGCCTCAAAGACTGAGCATCAATCTTGACTCAAAGACTGAGAATCAATCATGACTCAAAGACTGAGTGACAATCATGACTCAATGACTGAGTGTAAGTCACGACTCAATGACCCGAGTGTCAATCATGACTCAATGACTGTCAATCATGACTCAGACTGAGTGTCAATCATGACTCAATGACTGAGTGTCAATCATGACTCAATGACTGTCAATCATGGCTCAATGACTAAGTGTCGATCGTGACTCAATGACTGAGCAACATTAACCGTCCATGCTAGAAAAACAACAACAGAAAGCACATTTCAGTTCTACTGAACCACATACACACACAAGTATAAATCATCAAATGCATGCATTTCATACACACACATCTCCAGACAAACGCATGTTACACTCTCATTCACAAATGCACAACAGAGCGAACACATGTGCAGAGACACACATGTATATGTACACACACAACACACACACACACACACACACACACACACACACACACACACACACACACACACAAAGTCAAAATATGCATTGACCCCCCCTCTCTCTCTCTCACACACACACACACACACACACACACACACAATCACATCACATAATTCCAATTCATTAAATCAGCAATAAAAACCAAATGCCAAGACAGAAAGGTATTTTGCAGAAAGTCAATACGGACATGCCACTAGCAGTATCCTAAAGCAGCTTACTACAACATGAACGCCTATCGCGGATCTTTGGGAAAGAGGAATACCGCAATTGCACATAACACAATTCATGCAATGGTACGCATGTTATAATGGTTGGTCGGTTGGTGGCAATTCTTTTGTTGTTTTTGTTGTTGTTGTTGTCAGTGTTTGTTCTGGTTGTTGACACAACAGCAATTAAGATTTCAAATATTTCAAGCAAAAATATAAAAACAAAACAAAACAAAAAACCATGAGACTATGACTACACAGACAAGACATTCTTTTGTTCCAGTAAATTTACTGGGATCCTTTTCCTTCACAAGAAATACAGGTGTAACGTGCTTGTGCTGGATCACTTTTTCTCTATCATTCACTCTTTCTACAGCGATCTTCATTCCCTTTCCTGAAATTGGTTAACCCCTTAACTCCCGCACCCTATCCTTCAACTGCAAAAATTTAACTCTTTGAGTCCCTATCCTATCCACCAGCTTCCTGCAGGAAGCTGGTGGATAGGGTGGAGTCAAAGGGTTAAGTTTTTGCTTTGATAGCATGGTTGACAATGCTGGATGCTATTGGACAGGGTGCTGGAGTCAAAGGGTTAAAGACAAAAAACAATGAAAAAATAAATCATGAAAAGCAAAGCATTCGTTCGACAAAAAAGAAAACACAAATTTAGACGAAAACTCATCACCAGGACACTGCATAAAGAAAGATCAAGAATCAGGACTAAATGAAGCCAATAACTGACTTTTCCATGGTCTACGACTGTCACACTGTTGCATTCTGCCAAAGATATCTCTTGTTTCAAACAACACAGTGCACTTAAATCAATCACAGGACAGGCACACACATACACAAACACACACTTAAGTTTTGCGTTGAATTTGAAACACACACACACACACACACACACACACACACACACACACACACACACACACACACACACACATACACACACACACACACAACTTCAGTTTTGCACTGAACACACACAAACACATTCATGCACACAGGTTTTGTACTGAATTTGAAACACACAGACAATGCCAAGTCCTGCACCAACTGATCACAGCACACCGACCTTTCCAAAACTAATCCATGCCATAAAACAAAAACAAACAAGTCAGCCATGTACTCTATTCTATGTGAATAATTCAACAACAAGCTTGCAATATTAAGCACGGGCTCAATGAGTTAATCTTGCAAAGTTAAGCACGGGCTCAATGAGTTAATCTTGCAAAGTTAAGCACAGCTAATAACTTAATCTTGCAAAGTTAAGCACGGCTAATAACTTAATCTTGCAAAGTTAAGCACGGCTAATAACTTAATCTTGCAAAGTTAAGCACGGCTAATAACTTAATCTTGCAAAGTTAAGCACGGCTAATAACTTAATCTTGCAAAGTTAAGCACGGCTCAATAACTTAATCTTGCAAAGTTAAGCACGGCTCAATAACTTAATCTTGCAAAGTTAAGCACGGCTAATAACTTAATCTTGCAAAGTTAAGCACAGCTAATAACTTAATCTTGCAAAGTTAAGCACGGCTAATAACTTAATCTTGCAAAGTTAAGCACTGCTCAATAACTTAATCTTGCAAAGTTAAGCACGGCTCAATAACTTAATCTTGCAAAGTTAAGCACGGCTCAATAACTTAATCATGCAAAGTTATGCACGGCTCAAAAACTTAAATCTTTTGCAAAGACAAGCACGCGCTTAATAACTTGATCCTGCAAAGTTCAGCAAGGGCTCAATAACTCAATCTTGCAAAGTTAAGCATGGGCTCAATAACTCAATCTTGCAAAGTTAAGCATGGGCTCAGTAATTCAACACATCACCAGAAAAAGACCAAACAAGGTCTCTCCTGTTCACAGGGACATTACATGCATAGGCTACAGACACCTGCTGGGATCGGACCCTTCCGCTCTCTCACCCTATCCGCCAGCTGTGGTGGATAGGGGGGGGTAGCATAAAAGGGTTATATATGTGTGTCCAGACATTCACCAGCAGATGAGTGCAACATTAACCCAATCCTTCAATAGCAAAGATTCCCACTTGAGCAGCGTAACTCCTAACTACAGACAGTGACAATGTACCTCACCATCACCTGTCACAGGATTATTGGTCTGTAAATCATCAACATTGTGGGAGCAACAGTAAAACAAGTCAGCCATAAACCTAATTATTTTTTTCCCCTCAGTTAACTGAAGCAGCTACAACCAAAGTTATAAAGACTATCTCAATGTCCGTGAAGATGACTATTTTTGCTCTATAAGAAAATAATCTCAGATTTCACAAGAAAAACAATACAACTAATCACTAAAAAAAAAAAAACCCCAAGATGATAAAATCCATGTTTATTCTCGAAAAATGGTGAAAAATAAATGTACAGAACTGGCCATTTTTGAGCTAGGCTACAACTTGTGAAGCTGTTTTAACTGCCTCACCCTACTCACCAGCTTTCTGCATTATCAATCAAGACAGCAGAGCAAACTGTTAACTCTTTCACTCATCTACAGATCCTATCCACCAGCTTCTCACATGAAACTGGTCCACAGGGTGACGGAATGAACTGGTTTAAGTTTCTACAGCTTGTTGATATGGTGAGAGACTGAAAGGGTTAAGAAAAGGAAATGGCTCTCATGATAAGGGTACATATGTAATAGAGGTACATATGACATACTGACTCCTGTAATAGGGGTACATATGACATACTGACTCCTGTAATAGGGGTACATGTATACGACATACCGACCCCTGTAATAGGGGTACATATGACATATTGGCTCCTGTAATAGGGGTACATATGACATATTGGCTCCTGTAATAAGGGTATATGACATACCGACTCCTGTAATAGGGGGTACATATGACATACTGACTCCTGTAATAGGGGTACATATGACATATTGACTCCTGTAATAGGGGTACATATGACATACTGACTCCTGTAATAGGGGTACATGACATATTGGCTCCTGTAATAGGGGTATATGACATACTGACTCCTGTAATAGGGGTACATATGACATATTGGCTCCTGTAATAGGGGTATATGACATACTGACTCCTGTAATAGGGGGTGCATATGACATACTGGCTCCTGTAATAGGGGTACATATGACATACTGACTCCTGTAATAGGGGTACACATGACATACTGACTCCTGTAATAGGGGTAATACGACATACTGACTCCTGTAATAGGGGTACATATGACATACTGACTCCCATAATAGGGGTAGATACATCCTGACTCCTGTAATACGGGTAGATATGACAGGCTGACTCCTGTAGTAAGGGTATATATGACATACTGACTCCTGTAATAGGGGTAGATATGGCATACTGACTCCTGTAATAGGGGTATATATGACAGGCTGACTCCTGTAATAGGGGTATATATGACAGGCTGACTCCTGTAACATTTGGTACAACTGCTCTTACTTGAAGCAGCAGCTCACACTGAACAATAAAAGTTTGGAGTTTGAATCTTATAACTAACATGAGATGAGGATCATCTGTCAAATTATACTCTAGTCATAGGACACTGGACAAAGCTTAATAAATAGAGCAGTTTATATCTTTTAACTATACTTATTCATGTTGTGTTCAGCTATTTTAACACCAAACAGAACACTGTAAACCGCTTATCATAGACATCAAAAAAATAATCCAAAAGGAATGTTTAATCATGCGTTCATCTTCGTAAAAACAATATAGAAAGGAATGTATATGTTATCCTAAGCATAATCAATTAACAGATCTTGTAACTGGCATATAATTTTCATCCCCAAGGAAATATTCTTGCGACAAATTCCATACTGGCATTGACTGGCAGCAAACATGACGTAAAATGTGACCTTAAATCTGCTCACTGGAATACATTTTCAAAAAATCTGAAAACAACAACAAATGAAAGGAAAGATAGAAAACCATGTTACATGCTACAATCTTTGCCCCGTTACATGGGCACACAATTTTCCCCGTGTTAAGAAATTTGAGAGGAGCATGTATGTGAGAGAGAAATTAAAAGATAAGAGAAACAACTGAAAAATCATAGCACACTAACAATGATTCTTTCAATAAAAACTACTGAAAACTATTGATGTTTTAACAATAGTTGTTTTAACAATGTGTACAATTGAAGGATTGTCTACACTTAAAAGTGTCTGAAGGGTATGACGATATTTTCAAAAAATATGCCTCTTGTGCCAATGATGTTTCTCCCTCAAAATATCCCCAAGGGATGAATTCCCTTTTCCTTCCACTTGTGTTTTTCCAGCCCAAATCCATCTTTGTCACCTTTATGCAGCCACCATGTCCTATCACTTACGACCTTTTTTTTTTTTTTTGGTTTATATTTTTTGTTTGTCCTGGCCACAGTAGAAGAGAAAGAGTTGAGGAGGAACAAGATGAGAGCAGGAACAGCCCAGAAAGAGGCAGGATGCAGTCTGACTGTTGAGAAAATGCCTATGAATTACTAAAACATTCATTTTCTTCTCTGTTCCTAATCTGCCCCAAGTCGTCCCGTGGTACTGATTCCCTTTACCGACACCAACAAGAGAGTAGTGCTACAACTACCACAGAAAGAAAATGTGCCACAAAGTGAAATCACAGTCCAGTCATCCTGGTCAGCACAAACACAGATCACATGTATGTGCGTAGTCAGTGAATGTGATGCGCAGCCACAGCACCCATTTCAACATGACAAAGCCACAAACTGACACTGCATGGCCTATATGCCGACACACAGCCCACGTTCAGGGCAGGATGCGGTCCGACTGATGGGGCAACTTGTCACACAGTCCCTCTACTGTCACTGCCCTGCAGACATAAACCTTCCTTCTCTAAGTTTTCTGTGACGTTCACCGTGGTCAGTTGTTCACTGCAGTCTGCCCCTACCACAGCAAGGACTTCAGCAGCGATGCAAGTTGTGTGCCTGGCTTGGCAGTCCTACAGCCAGTGGCTTGAGGCAGAAAAGGCAGGGCCTGCATGCACCAGCACAATCAGGACAACAGGTCTGGGAAGGGGACTGGGGTGGGGGGTGGGGGGTAGGGGTAAGGGAGATGTCACATGTGTCTTTGCATTGTGCATCTTGTTCAAGGTTTTGTCATGCTCAAGTATCATCCAAGCTATATCACACTGCTCTGAAGATTACTCTGAACAAGTAAATCCCAATCTCAATTGAATAAGAAACAAAAAAAAATCATACGATGAACTCTCAGCAACCAGACCTGACAACCCTTGAGCCTTTCCACACTGACTGTGATCCAAAACAAGTTAACACCGACACACGTGCGTCCAAGGGCCGGCCATGATAATCCAAACAGGTGCCACTTTACTGACTGTGCACCAAATATGCAGGTAAGCCTCTTCCTGTAGAGAGTCATCTGACGTGTGTTGACAAAGACAGAGTGTGGCTGGCTGTGCCCAAGTAGTTGGTTCCCATGGGATGTGGGAGGGCAGAGCGACAACACAGGGCCTCTTCCAGGCTGGAGGCCACAAACAAGGACAACAAGGACAACCAGCAGGTGGCCCAGGCCAGGTAGGTTTGACCGCAGTGGGCAGGTTTTGTCAAGGCCAGCAAAAGGCCAGGTGGTGGTGGTTGTGGTGTTTGTGTTGGCTGGTGGTGGTGGGTGAAGTGCCAGGGACTAGAACTGGTACCACTTTTTGTCTTTGTACTTGAGCATCACCTGATGGGCCGCCTGGGCAAAGTTCTCCGACTGGTTCATCATCCGTGCTGAGGAGTCATCCAACTCACCTAGCCTTTCTCCCTCGCTCTGCTACTAACTGCAAGTGACACAATTTTATTTAACGATTAGTCAACATCTGTCATACAATACTATACCCACATTACCATGTTACTGTAGTTTCGTGGCCTACAAGCCAACACTAAATACACTCTCAATAGACTAGTAATGTTACATTACACTCTAAACAAATAAAGTTATAACAACAGAAAATTTTAAAATGATATTTTCGATGAGTGCATGCAGGATCCAAAAACCTTGCTGACTTTTTTTTTTGGAAGGAATAATATCAATACAAATATTACAAATAAAATCAATAATTTCAAGTTGTTGGTGTTTTTATTTTACACCTTCATCTTACATACTGTATGGTTGTTTCAGGCTGTCAGCCTCCTTCAGTCACTCCCACAACCACTGATAGGGATGTCATGTCAGCAGTGTGGCTTTCTTCCCACAACCACTGATAGGGATGTCATGTCAGCAGTGTGGCTTTCTTCCCACAACCACTGATAGGGATGTCATGTCAGCAGTGTGGCTTTCTTCCCACAACCATTGATATGATAGGGATGCCATGTCAGCAGTGTGGCTTTCTTCCCACAACCACTGATAGGGATGTCATGTCAGCAGTGTGATTTTTCTTCCCACAACCACTGATAGGGATAGGGATGTCAGCAGTGTGGCTTTCTTCCCACAACCACTGATAGGGATAGGGATGTCAGCAGAGTGGCTTTCTTCCCACAACCACTGATAGGGATGTCATGTCAGCAGTGTGGCTTTCTTCCCACAACAGGCTGGCAAACATGAACTACACATTTGCCCAGACCTTGCAAAAACTTGCGAAAAAAAAAAACCTCTGGTGGTGTTGCTAACAAATGCTTCATCTCAGCTTGGGCAGTGGTGATCATGATCCGGCTTGCATGTAGTTTGTGTATGGGTAAGTGCTACTAGTACTGTTCCTGGACTCTTGCTTCAGAACCGGGCACACTCCTGCCTGAACCCTATCAGAATTCCGGCTTCCTTGTTAACCACAAGCATCCACGACTTCCTTTGAGTTTATGCCCTAAAGATATTGACTCATCCATCTATGATTTCCTTTTGCCTTCAAGATTATGTTCTAAAGATATTGACACATGCAGCTACCATTTCCTTTTTCCTTTAAGATATGTTCTAAAGATATTGCTACATGCATCCATGGTTTCTTTTGAGCTTATTGTAAAGACATTGTTGACTGCATTAGCAGTGAGTATCCTTGCAGTGACAGTACAAATCTATTCCCTGACCAATTCTAACCATAAATCTATTCTCTGACCAATTCTAACCATAAATCTATTCCCTGGTCAATCCAAACCATAAATCTATTCTCTGACCAATCCTAACCATAAATCTATACCCTGACCAATCCAAACCATAAATCTATTCCCTGACCAATCCAAACCATGAATCTATTCCCTGACCAATCCAAACCATAAATCTATTCCCTGACCAATCCTAACCATAAATCTATTCCCTGGTCAGTCCAAACCATAAATCTATTCCCTGACCAATCCTAACCATAAATCTATTCCCTGGTCAATCCAAACCATAAATCTATTCTCTGACCAATCCTAACCATAAATCTATTCCCTGACCAATCCAAACCATAAATCTATTCCCTGACCAATCCAAACCATGAATCTATTCCCTGACCAATCCAAACCATAAATCTATTCCCTGACCAATCCTAACCATAAATCTATTCCCTGGTCAATCCAAACCCTAAATCTATTCCCTGACCAATCCTAACCATAAATCTATTCCCTGGTCAATCCAAACCATAAATCTATTCCCTGACCAATCCTAACCATAAATCTATTCCCTGACCAATCCAAACCCTAAATCTATTCCCCGACCAATCCAAACCCTAAATCTATTCCCTGACCAATCCAAACCCTAAATCTATTCCCTGACCAATCCAAACCCTAAATCTATTCCCTGACCAATCCAAACCATAAATCTATTCCCTGATCAATCCAAACCCTAAATCTATTCCCCGACCAATCCAAACCCTAAATCTATTCCCTGACCAATCCAAACCATAAATCTATTCCCTGACCAATCCAAACCATAAATTTATTGGTTACCAATGATTAATTTGGAAGTTTCCTTATCTTTTAAGGTGTTCCAAACATCTTTTAACTCAATCGCTTCGTGCCAGAAGAAAATCTCCGTCACCTCCGTTTACTGCTTGGATACGCGACGTCAATTTATCGACGGCGGACTTTCGTTTGTTTTTTTTTTACGTCAGAAGCGTCAGTTATAGGGAAAAATCACTGGGAACCAAACCTAGGGTATGTTTACAGCACTTATTTACCTTAGACCGTTTGTGGCAATGTGAAACAAAGACAACAGTAGCCTTTTTTCAGCGCTAACCGCGACATGCGAAGTTCCCCACAAATGACATCAAGGAAAGCAAGTCGAACCTCACAATTCTGTAAATATTTTGTGCTCTGGAGCAACTGTATGCAAAAAGTGACAACTGCCAGTAATCTTGTGATTTGAAACATCCATGGCATGGAAATTATGTTCTGGACTTCATCTAAAAACCGTTTCGCTGTGTGTGTTCATATCCATCAACAACAAAAAATTACCCCTCTTTGGATACCTATTTGGATACCTCATCATTTACAACTACACAGAATACCATAAATAAAGTAAAATTATTTGTAAAGATCTAATCCTGGTCTTTCTGTATCACTTTACTTTGTTTGTCTACTTTATTTGGTTGTTTTTCTGTATTTTTTTAAAATGTGCTAAAATCCTCCGAATTGAGGGGCAGAAT
>JAPXFY010007138.1:0-11370 GCA_030674185.1 Monoplex corrugatus | reverse complement strand
TGTTAGTGTTTCAGTTTTCTCAAAGTAATGTCATCGTTCCAGAGTAAATTCTCGCCTGATGGCATTCCCCTTTACCACACCCTTCGTTTTTTCTGTGTGAAAAGGAAAAAATAACCCTTTGACCCCTCTCCCTATCCACCAGTTCCCGCAGGAAGTGGTGGTGGGTGGGAAGTAAAAGGGTTAAATCTTTTGCGTGGTGGATAGGGCGGGAGTTAAAAGAGTTTTTCAAGTGTGGAGAATGCCCAAAATGATCAGCTAAAGCTTTAATTCTAACGTAAGTCTTTGCAATGGAAAAGTAAAAAGTCCAGCTTAGCGGAGGGTTTAGTTTGTGTTTTTATATTTAAGTGAGTCTATCATTTTTTTTAGCGTATTTGAGAAATTTTTGTCATAGAGAAATCTAGTTATATTGTACCCAAATGTATATTCGGGCTGTAGTTTAAAAGAAATAGAAGCAAGTGAAAAAAAAAAAAGAAAGAAAAACCCATAAGTATAAATTGACTCGACAACCCCCCATTCAATCACTGTTGCGTGTTTGAAAAAAAGGGACCTATTCCCTCAGTTCATCAGCACGTTTGTTGTTAGTCTATCTTTTATCCTGTATTCATATCGCCAACCACAGCACGCACACACACACACAAAAACCACAACACACACACACACACACCACAACACACACACACAAACACAACACACACACACAACAAACACGTGCGCAGACGCCAAAAAAGTTCGGTTTAATCTACTCCTACCTCACCTCAGAAAGTATCCCACCAGCAAATCACTGCCAAAATTTTTTTTTTTTCGTCCACCAATTTCCTCTTCACCGTCCTTCCAATATTTTTTTCTTTCTTGTCTTTGAATATCTTTTTCTGTGATTCAAGAAAGGTTGAAAAAACTTTCCTTTCTATGATGTGGGTTTTTTGCAGTGTTTCTTTTGAGACGGGGGTCAAGCTTGCTCATGGGGATGGGTTTTTTTGGGTTTTTTTTCATGTGGATTGTAGACCCTTCCTTTAAAAAATTCCCTTTCGGGAAAACGATCAGTGCTATAGTGAATGGATGGGTTTTTTTTGAAGTACGATTTTTTAAATGCCGGAGGACAATGAATTTTCCAAAATGCAGAATTGTATTGTAGTAATATTACTTTTTTTTTTTTTTCGGCGCTGTAATTTCCCCTTAAAGCCCGTTTTTGTGGGATATAAAGACACCGTTTTGGTATTTTCATTGCTTGTGGTGTTAGGGTTTCTACTCCACTTGTTTTTTTCTGTTTAATAAGGGGTTATCAATCAGTCTGATAAAAACATTCATTTCATTTATTTTGTCATTTTGGTAAAACTAATCATTTTATAAATGGGATTCTTTTGTTTCCATTGTTTTGACCCAAAAATTTTTGATACTATCCGGGAGGAAATTTTTTGGGTGGTGTTTTTGAATTTGTAGTTCTTTAGCGGATTGCCTTTTATATGGGATCCACAAAAACAGGAAGGAAGGGAGAGACGAGCAGAGCGCATTAAGACACTAGTGGTAACCTTTTTTAAAAGCAATTCCGGGAAACATTATAAGTATTATGGTTTTGAAAAAAATATTCAATAAAAGATAACCCTTTTCATCTTCTTCTTTTCCTAAGTCCTAAAAACAAAACTACTTTCTTTACCTATCGCCCAAACTTACATGAAAAAAAAAAAAATCAACGTCTTTACGAAATATTCTGGCAAAAGGTCGGGCCCCGAGATGACTGACCATTCTGTATCTCTTCTCTCTCTCTCTCTCTCTCCTCTCTCTCCTCTCTCTCTCTTCTTCTCTCACTCTTTCTTCTCTCTCTCTTGTTTTTTTTTTTATGAGGGGGATCAAAAACGATGGGGCCTCTGACCAAAATGTCTTAAAGGTTCGGTATGTCACTCTCCCGGGGAAGCATGAAGGAGTTAACGTGATCAAACACAGGCCCGAACCGTCCATTTTAGGACAATGGCCTCTCCCATTACTGGGGCGGTCCTCAAAAACATCCCAAAAAATCTGGCATTGTAGGGTCTCGTTTACAGGTTTTAAAATAAGTGAATTTGGGGGCTGGTAGATGTTTGGTTAACCTAAGCATCGTCAGGTTTGTTTGTTGGTTGCCAGACATTGTCAAACATATTGTTTCAGACTGAAGTGCAGGTATGGGCTGTTTCTACTTGAGGGGGTTTTATGTTGGTTAATCGTAAACCCTTTTAGTCGAGGGGCCAGTTTGTCTGCCTTGCCAAACATTGCCCAACATCTTGTTTCAGAGTGAAAACGGGTTGGGCCTGGTTCTACTGCGGGGTTTCTGGTAATACTTTTAAAATTTTAAAACCCCTCCAAGGGAAAAGGTTTTATTTGCGCTTCGACCTTTCTGACTTAGACCAAAAAAAGTAAAAAATGTCTGTTTTTCGAATGTCGTGTTTGCCTGTTTTTGGGTTTCTAACTGTAATTCGAGCTAAAGCCAGCATTGTTAATCTGTGTAGTAGTGAAATAGTTTACCCTTTTGAATAAAAAAAAAAACGCTTTTTTGAAAAATATATACCCAATAAGTTTGATTGCAAAATTTCCCCAAAGCACCACTGTTAAAAATGTCCTGTTCTCTTTTTAGTTCGGGGGACCCGTTTGTAATACGAGGGGAAAGGTGCTGTTCTGGCTTTAAAGTGCTAGAGGCCCCGACTGGTTTAAGACATTTAAGTCTGTTCTGATGAAAACAGTTAAATAAAATAGATTAGAAAAATAGGGGTTTGCAATGGACTACTTTGCAGTTGACCCGTATAATCGATGCGAAAAACGAGCCAAATGACGAGAAGTAATAAAGGTCGGCCCTTGTCGAACACACGAACTAAAAGCGAAATGGACACCGAAACAACGCAAAAAAAAAGCAGTCCAAAATGCCAGAGGGCCCTTGTTAAAATTACCATTCCCATTTTTCAGCCCTGAAGGGGGAAAAACCTTGATGAAAGTGAAATTTTTTGTTTTGTTATTGTTATAAGTGTTTAAACCCCCAGCGACGCGTAAGCCATTCAGAGTTAAAAACCGTTTAAAAAGGCATACAAAAATCAACAGGAAAAAAAAAAGAAAGGAAAATTTTAAATGCATATATCAATGTTTTGTGTGTTGTAAAAGGACATGCTCGGGTGTTGACCATGGTCCAATTTATCGCAAGGGGATTTTAAAAACACACCTGATACAAATCTAAGCATTCTAAGGACCCCAAAAATAAAAAAAACGGGCATGAATTCCCTTTAAAATTTGTTTACGCATCCTCACCCCCTTAGACCCCCAAAAAATGCACTAAATACATGCCCAGTTATCAACCCCGGAAGAAAAATCGAAAGACTTTATGAAAACTACAGGGAATGGACCAGCAAGGCGGAAAAAAAAAAGGGAAGAAACGACAGAAAAAAAAGAAACTGGGGAAAAAACAAAGGAGTGACAGAAAAGAGGAAATTTCTAGCACACAATTTCCAGAAGGGGGGGATATTTTTTATACTGAAGGAGCCCCGGCGGGGGGGGGGGGGGGGGAAGTAAGTGCAAATTGAAACCCCGTCGTGAAAAAAGAGTGACGAACTCGCGTCAAAACGAAACAAAATGTGTTGTTCGAAACCTCGCATTTAAACACAACTTTTAAAAATTTGTGTTTGTGTTTGAATTAATCTTTGCATTGTTTCGTATGTACTGAAAATCCCTTGGGAAGTGTAAGAAGGTCATGTATCGTAATGTCAAAATTACCAGTGTGAAATTATTAGAGTGTATCCCTATTTTTCAAAAACATGGCTTTGCTTGAGTTAAATCTCCAAAACCCTAGGTCACAGCTTCTTTCTATTTCATGAGTTTACGTTCCAAAGCATGCTTTTCTTCTTTAGGGATCAGTTTATTTAAAAATGGTTAAATGAAAAAATGAAAACTGATTCCGTGGGGGAAAAAGTCAAAAACATTTTTTTTTCCATTTTTTGGTGTTTCCGTTCTTTTGACAGTGGCTAAAATTGATTTGTTTTTGGTGACTAACCCATGGTGTATAGGGTTTAACACTAAAGTTGCAGTTATTTGGTCAATAAAGGGGTTTGATTTTGCTCAGCTGTTCTTTGGTTGTCACGACAATTTTCCTGCGGATTTTTTTAAATGATGGTTTTTTTTAAAAATTTGAAAGGTCTGCACGTTTTCCCCCTTTTTTTGTGCCTTGAGGCTTTACTGACATGGGACAAAAGAAAGTGCGACGAAACAATGAAGCGGCGAGATGTGGTTTTTAGGAGTTGCTTAGGGTCAGTTGGAATACAGCAAAAAATGAAAACTACTGGGAATTGGAAACAGAAGAAACTTGTTCATTAATAAATGAAAAAAAATTAAAGATTGTAGGCCATGGCTTACGAAACCAAGGTATTGACCTTATTTCAGGCAAGACTGAGGCAAAAAAAAAAAGAGGCAGACCACGTTCCCCTTTGGCAACTCCCCGAATCCGGGGAAAAGAGAACCCATGAAGTCAAAGGGCCGTGGAGATCGAACAAGTCGGGAGGAGATATGTCGGTTCATTGACTGCAGCGGCCAACACCGCCCCCAGTATAGACGGAGAGATGAGGATGACTGATGTGTGGTAGTGCTCACTGAATTCTTCTGTTGTCCGCCATGATTGTACAGGACGGAGTCGATTCCCTTTTGTGTTTTGACCATCTCGTAAAGTGGATTTGGGGTTTTTCCAATATCAAAAATGTGTCTTTAGTTTTTTACATTTTTTATGGTTTGATGTTTTTAAAAATAAGGTCAAACGAGTACTGCAGAGTTCATATAGTGGGGGATTGGGGTGGGGTAGGGTTTTTTTTGTGAATTGAGGGTAACTCTCATTGCTTTATTCGCTATTCTTCGAGTTTTAACGTTGACTAGTTTCCGTTGTTATGTCAGTCGTAATCTTTTCCGTTCAGTATTAAAGCCTGGCATTTTTGAAGGCCTTCTTTGTTGAATGTCTTTGGGTTTCCCATTGATTTCAGAATTGAAGGCCCCTTTTTTTTTCTTTGAGTGTTTGGTTTTCCCAAATGTTCTGTGAGGGTATTTTTTTTAAAAAACTGATCCAAGGTTTTAGCGTAGGTTGTGTTATTCGTTCATATTGTCTTTCTGAACGTAACCCCGGAAAGAATGGGTGTGTGTGTGTGTGTGTGTGTTGTGTGTTGTGTGTGTGGTGTGTGTGTGTGTGTGTGTGTGTGTGTGTTGTGTGTGTGTCTGTGTGTGTTCTGTGGTGTGTGTATGTGAGAGGAGAGGAAAGAGAGAGAGAGATAGAAAGGGAGAGAGAAGAAGGAAGAGGGGAGAGAGGTGAGAGAGGAGGAAAGGGGGGGGGTAAGGAAGAGAAGAAAGAGAAGCTTTTTGTGTGAATTTGTGTGGTTTTTCGTGAGTTATGTAATGCAGCAAATGAATTCATCCCTTTTAAGGATGCTTTTGGGTTTTAATTTTCTGCACTCGAAAAAAAAGTTTAAAAAGAAAGATAAAAATATGGCTCTGTTATGAATATTTACTTTTTTTAAAAAAGGGTAACAGCGATGAATTTTAAAATTGTCATCTTAAAAAGAGAGTATAAAAAAGACTATTTGTACATGTTGACAGTTTCAAAAAAACCGTAAGCAAATTTGCAAAAAACAACAAAATTTTAAATTTGAAAACACAAACTTTTTTAAAATGGTTGATATTGTTCCCCCCCAATTCGGAATTTAATTCGCTCCACAGGATGTGTCCCCGCTGAAAATTTGGAAAAATTTGATGATTGTCTTCAATGATATTGTCGGTTTTTTTTTTTTTTTTAGGGATTAGAAATTTTGTTGGTGGGAACGACTTTTCGCCTTTAGTATTTTCTATCCCCCTCTCTCTCTTTTCTCTCTTTCTCTCTCTCTTTCTCTCTCTCTTTTCCTTTCTCTCTCTTTCTCTCTTTTCTCTCTTTTTCTCGTCTCCTCCCATCTCTATCTTACTGTCTTTCTCTCTGTCCCCCTCTCCCTCTCCTCCCCACCCCTTCCTTTCCCTCTTTCTCTCCCTCCCTCTCCTTCTTTTTTCGCCCCTCTCTCTTGATTGGGTAATTTCCTTTTTTGAAAATGGTGTTTTTTAAAAACGCCGGCATTTGCTGTATTGTAGAAGCATACGAACCGGGTCAATTTTAAAAACGGTTTTAGAGACACATTGATCTAGTTGCTTGTTTTGTTGTTTGAATTTTTTTACTGGGGGAAATCAAATATGCTCTTGCTTTTTGCCCCACTTTTTCAAAATCAAAATATTAAATTCACCAATGAAACAAAATTGATGATGATGGAAATGATGTGATAAAAAGATATGTGATGTGCTCCTGTGCGCGCTGTGTTGTGCTGTGCATGAGGATGTGATGTGATGATGTACAAGTTGACAACCCATGTGTTATTTTTAAAAAAAAAAAAATATTATATTTTGTATTTATCGATCGAAAATACAATTTAACTAGACAATAAAAAATACTAAAAAATTGGCATAACATTCAACAAAAAAACGGAGAAATTTCATAAAACTTGCAATTAATTTCGATGTTATTGTGTATGCTGTAGAATTATTCAGCCACGATGTATTTTGGAAATTATACATCGTTTTAAGTTAAAAGTAATTTTTCCGTAGCGTCGGGGACAAAAAAATCATATCAAATTCATTTGTTGTTTTGTTCTTTCTTCCTTCTTCTTTGTTTCGTTCCCACTTTCGTTTTTTTTTTTTTTCTTTCTTTTCTTCTTTTTTCGTTTTTCTTTCTTTCGTTTCTTTCTTTTATCTGCCTGTCGTCTTTTTTCTTTTTTTGCACTTATTATTTACTCATTTTTATTTGTTTTTTCATTATTTAATCATTATTTACGTACCGATATCTTTATTTTTTTTTTTTTTCTCTACGCGTATTTGAACAAAAAGCGCCCCCAAAAATTTTTTTATTCAGTCATTTAAATTTTCTGTTATTCTTTTGCTCAATAGACTCTTTTTGAACAGGGTATGGAAATAAAGTGAAAAAGGGCCAGTAATTGCCACATTGTATTTTCAAAGCCTTCTCCTTTTAAAGGGAGTAAAATTTCCCTCTCTGCCTGAGGCATCGATTTGCTTTTAAACCCTTCCTTCATTGAAATTCAAAAATTTTATTTCTGTGTGTGTGGTGTGTGTGTGTGTGTGTGTATGTGTGTGTGTGTGTGTTGTGTGTGTGGTGTGTGTGGGTGTGTGGGTGTGTGTGTCATGTGTGTGTTCTGTGTGGTATCTGTTTTTTTGTGTTTGTGTGTGTATTGTGTGTGTGTGAGGGAGAGGAGAGGGAGAGAGAGGGGGAGAGGATGAGAGAGGGGGAGAGAGAGTTTGTGTGAGTTTGTGTGGTATTTTCGTGGTTATGTAACTGCAGTACTGAAATTTATTCCTTTTTCTAGGATGCATTTGGTTTAAATTTTATGTCACATCGAAAAATAAAATTTAAATAAGAAATGTAATACATTAGCTCTGTTCATGATCATTTTTTTTTCTTTTAAAAGGGTGCAGCTGAGAAGTTGTCTAGTAATCTTAAAAGAGAGCTTTTAAAAAAAAAAGAATATTAGTATGCTTGATCTTCAAATGACCGTAACCAACTGCAAAACAAACAAGATTTCTATTTGGGAAAAAAAAAAAAGTTTTGAAAAGGCTTGATTGTCTGTTTTCCCAAACGGAATTTTTAATTCCTGCTCCCAGGTGTGTTTGAGCGCAAATCATGGCCAAATTTGATGATTGTTTTATTTATTTTTCGGTTTCTTTTTCTTTATATTGGGGATTGTAATTTGTGGGTGGAAAGACGTTTTGCCGTTGTATTTTCTATCCCCCCCCTCTCTTCCTCTCTTTCCCCTCTCTCCTCTCCTTTTCTCTCCTTTTTTTCTTTCTTTTTCTTCTCTTTCTCTCCACTCTCTTTCTTTCTTTTTTTTCCTCTCTTTTTCTCTCCTTTTCTCTCTTTCTCTCGCTCTCTCTCCATTCTTTTCTTCTTCTCTCTCTTTCTCTCTGTCCCCCCTTCCCCCTCCCTCCATCTTCTTTTTCTTCCTCTTTCTACCCCCTCTTTCCTTCTCTCTCTTTTTTCTCCTCTCTCTCTCCCTTTTCTCTCTCACCCCAGCTCTTCTGTGTTGAGTGTTTCCTGTTTGGTAATTGGGGGTCTTTTGATAACAGCCTCGCTTTGTGCTGTTGTAGGTGTACGAACCGGTACAAGTTTTAAAAGGTCGGGGTAAGGGTTTGAGGCTGCCATTTATTAGTGGTTGTTTTTGTGGGTTTGAAATTTTTCTGTGGGAAAAATAAACTGTCTTAGCATGTTGACACTACTTTCAAATCAAATGTTAAAAAACCCAATGAAAAAAAATATTAATTGTAATACTTATGTGGTTTTATGTACTGGTGTATTGGGGCGCTGTTGCTGTGCGTTGTGTCTGTTTTGCTCCTGATGCTGTGCTGTGAAAAGATGGTGAGATGTGATGTATTTATGAGGGGTACAAGATACTGCTGCTGCTGCTCTGGCTGTGCTGTCCTGCCTGTGCTGCTGTTGCTGTGCTGCTGTGTGATGATGATGTGATAAAGACTACAGATACACACAGCCAACCCCTGTTTACTTTTAAATTAAAATATTTTTATTTTATATTTTCGATCGATAAATAAACCTATCAATTGGCATTTAAACCCAAAAATTTCAAAATCGGATAACATTTAGAAAAATAAAAAAAGGGAAAATTCATAAATTTCCATGCAGTTAATTTCGATGTTATGTGTATGCTTTTTTTTGAATTATATCAGCCATGGACATTTTTGGAAAACTATATTCTTTTAAGTAAAAAACAATTTCCCTAGTGCGCTACAAAAATATAATTCAATTTTTCGTCTGTTTTGTTAATGTTTTTCTTTTTTTGTTTATGTTTCGTCCCCCCTTTGTCATTTTTTTTTTTCTTTTTTCTTTCTTTTTTCTTTTCTTTCTTTTTTTTCTTTCGTTTTTTATTTCTTTCTATCTGCCTTTTCTGTCTTTCTTTCTTTCTGCACTTAGTTATTTACTATTATTTATTTTTTCATTCATTATTTAATCATTTATTTACCATCGTATCTTTATTCTTTTTTTTCTCTACAGCGTATTTAGAACAAAAGCCCCCAAAATTTTTTTTATTTAGTCATTTATATATCTGTTATTCTTTTTTCCCTCAATAGACTCTTTTTGAGTCAGAGCGTTGGAAATAAAGTGAAAAAAAAGGGATGTAATTGCCATCATTATTTTTCAAAGCCCCTTCTCCTTATTAAAGGGGGTAATTTCCCTCTCTGCCCGAGGCCCTCGATTTGCTTTAAACCCCTTTATTATTGAAATTCAAAAATTTCATATTTTCGTGTTGGGTGTGTGTGTGTGTGGTGTGTTGTGTGTGTGTGTGTGTGTTTTGTGTTGTGTGTTTGGGGTTTTGGTTTTGTGTTTTTGTGTTGGGTTGTGGTGTTGTGTTTGGTGTGTGCGTGCTCTGTTTTTTTTGTCTTTCTTTCTCTCTATCTGTCTCTCTCGGGTATCTTTGTGTTGTCTCTCTCGGTCTGTGTTTTTTGGTCTGTCTGTTGTCTGTCTTTGGCTGTCTGTCTGTTTCTCTCTCTCTCTCTCTTCTTTTATATTAATTTTTAATATATATTTTTTATATCAGATGTTTGTTTTTTGTGTTTAATTTGTTTTTCTTCTGTATTTTTTATCTGCCTGTTTTATGTTTCTGTCTCTTTCTCATTGTCGCTCTCTTCTCTCTCTCTCTCTCTCTTCTCTCTTCTCTCTCTCTTTCTCACTCTCTCCGTCTCTCCCGCGTGTGTGTGTGTGGTGGGTTGTTTAAATGTGCGTGCGTGTGTGTGTGTTTTTGGGGTGCTTGTGTGTGTGTGCGTGTGTGTATGTATGGTTTTTTTCCATAAAACGTGTGTTGTTTTTGTTTGGGGTTTTGTCCTGGGGCATGTGTGTTTCATTGAAAAAATTTTGCATTGAGACAATGATTTTAATACGACCCCAGCAGAACAAACATTAAAGAAAACTGAAAAAAAAAAAAAAATAAAACAATGAGCCCCAACAGCTATCCATTAATTATCTTGATGTGAAAGACCTGTAAAAATTGCTGGTGATTTCAGGGGGAAAAAAGAACGATGTGAACAATATTTGGTTTCTTCTTGATCCATCGTAAAGCTGTTAAAAACTCTCCCTTTTCTATGCAACATCAATTTATATCGAGTGACAGCCAACTTTTTTTTTTTTTTTTGTTTTTGTTTTGTTTTTTTTGTTGTTTGTTTGTTTTTTCTGAGAGGTTTCCCTGTTTTTCAGTGGTCAAGAAAACCCAAGTCTTTATGTTTTTAATTTCAGGCATTGTTTTGATAGAAAATCCCTTGTGTTGTTCAAATTTTTTCAAGTATCGAATTTGAAGTTTCAAACAGGAGAATAGAATCAACGATTTTGAACATGTGATCGTTTTTTTTTTTTTTTGGGTTTTTTTTTTATTTGGAAAAGTATTAAAGATGAGCGTAGTCTGTAAGAAAAAGTTCACATTCATTAAAATCTCCTTCTCAGCAAAATTGACAAATGTACAAAAAAGGTTTTATCTGGATTCCAATACAAAAAATGTCTTTTGTTCAGAAAAATGCATTTCCTTGTGGAACTGGGATGTTTTAGCCTTGTCACGTGAATTCACTAAAACTTAAAATGTTGAACTTTTCCCTTGGATTTGGGTTGTGTTTTTTCTTCCCCAAACGAACAAAAAAAGGGGTCCCCCTTTTGTATTGATCGGGAATGGCCTCTTCTCGTTAGATTTTTAAATATATATGTGACACATAAAAAAGGGAGGTTAGTAATCAACAAACACGCCGACGCAAGAATAATTCCAAGATGGTTTTAAACTATTTAAAGATTTTTTCTTTTGATCAAAAAACAAACTTAGTTTGTTTTTGTTTTGTTTTTGTTTGTTTTTTTTGTTTTGTTTTCGTTGTTGTAGTTGTTTTTCTTGTTTTTTTTGTGATAATTAAGAAGGGGGTTGTGTTTAAAACAAAAAATTTTGGTGTGAAGCGAGGGGAAAAAGGTTTGCTGTTTGAAAAAAAAAGGTATTGTCAGACATTGACTAAGGACTGTTGTTTTCTACTTTCTTAAAATTGTAACAAATTTTTTTTTTTTAACAAACCAGTTTTGTTAAAAAAAAAATTGTTTTTTTACAAAAAGACAATTTTTTTTCACCAAAACCCGGGAGGGATAGGGGCTTCACTTAAAACTTTTCTCGAATGCAGTGCAAATCCCTTAACACCCGCTTTTGGTACAAACGATTCTTGAAGCACGCAGACGTGCTGTAGTCCTTGCTTGTCCTTGTTTACTATTTCAATTTTTGTGGCAGTCTTGACAAGTTGCCAGAGCCCTTTTCAATCTTTTCCCCC
>JAPXFY010007137.1:0-11372 GCA_030674185.1 Monoplex corrugatus | reverse complement strand
ATCGTCATTGGTTAAAATTTCATAGAATAGTTTTGTTCCTTTTGTTTGTGAATTAATTGTTTTGAGAAAACATGGAATCAGCTGCGTTTTATTATTAATAATTGGGATATCAATTTTCTTTAAATAGTCTTTAATTGATTGTATGCAACTGAAATAATTTAAGAAATCCACATGTATGTTGTATTTTTCAGTGAATTCTTCATATGAATAAAAATGACTAGTGTCATCGAGGAGATGTCTGATTTGATAAATACCTTTGTTAATCCAATCAGTATGTTTTACACTATTTGTCACAAATTTGATATTATTATTGAAAAATAAGGGTTCTGAGAGAACATCTTCTGAACATTTGGGCTGTATTCTGTATCCAAATATTTCATATATTTTGAAAACATCTTTCCAAAAATCGTTCGTATGATGATGTTGTCTTGCATATATACTCGGACCATATTGGTTATTTTGTATCATTTTTGGATACAGATGATAAAAAACATATTTCCACTTGTGCTCTGTTTTATGAAGTCTGTTAAGCCATGTTAACTTTAGTCCATTTACAAAGTTGTTGATATTTGTCACACCCAGTCCTCCATCTTTAACATATTTAACTATGGTAGTTCTTTTTATTCTGTCACGTTTCTTGTTCCACATAAACCTGTAAACCATTTTCTGCAATCAATCAATAATATAGTCAGGTGGGTTAGGCAGCAATAGCCATAGATGAACCAGTTTTGATAAAACTAGTGATTTCAAAACAGCAACTCTGCCCAGGGGAGTTATTAACCGTCTTACCCATATTGCAAACAAAGCTTTTATTTCTTTAAACTTTTCGTCAAAATTTAACTTTTCACAGCACTTTAAATCACTGGCAAGTATTTTGAAACTATCAGGATTCCATACAAATTTGAGGTGTGGCATGAATCTAACGTCACTATTCAACATACTTCCTATCCATACCACAATAGTTTTATCAATATTGATTTTCAACCCTGATTTTTCTCCAAAATCTTCTATAACGATTATGGTTTGTTCGAACGTGTGTCTGTCTCCATTTTGAAAGAGTTCAGTATCATCTGCATATTGTGCTATTTTATGTTCCACTTCTCCAATGGTGATTCCTTCAATGTTTTCATTTTCTCTGATCATCAGTGCTAAAATTTCAGCACTCAGAATGAATAAATAAGGGGATATAGGGTCTCCCTGTCTGCAACCTCGTTTTATTTCAAACCATGCTGATGCATTACCGTTCACTAGAACCGTAGACTTAATGTTATTGTAAAAAACCTCGATCCATTTCTTGATGTCATCAGGAAAACCATATGCAGACAATACCTTGTGCATAAAATTCCAATCAAGAGAATCAAAAGCTTTTTCAAAGTCGATACATAATAACAATCCAGGAATTTAGTTTAAATTACAATAGTTTATCAAATCATAGACAAGTCTAGTATTGCTTCCAATGTATCTATTAGCCATAAATCCAGACTGATCTTCATTTATCAATTTTGGTAGTACCCTTTTAATTCTTTCAGAAATGCACGCAGTCGCAATTTTGTAAACAACGTTTAATAAAGATATGGGTCTCCAATTTCTCAAGTATTCTCTTGGTTTATCTCCTTTGGGTATACAAATAATAATGCCTTCTTTCTGAGTGGAGGACATTTCTCCTTTATGGAAACCATCATTTAGAGCTCGCACAGTTAACTCTCCTATGCGTTTCTTCCAGAAGACTTTAAAAAACTCTGCTGTAAAACCGTCAGATCCTGGACTTTTATCATTTTTCATTTTACTTAGAACATATGTCGCTTCATCGAGAGATATTTCTTCTTCAAGATCAGTAGCTTCCTCTGCTGACAGTGTTGGTAAGTTGTCAACCATCTCAATAATGTTACAGTCGTCTGTTTCTCTTTGTTTGTATAATGTTTCATAAAAACATTTTGTTTCGTTCAAAATATCAAAAGTTTTCTTAATAGTAAGTCCATTTCCCCCCACTATTTTTGTCATTTGTTTACTAACATAGTTTCTTTTCTCCATTCCACAGAAATATTTTGTAATCTTTTCCCCTTCACCAACCCATCTAGCTCGGGAGCGTAGTAATACACCTTCCATTTTTTTACTTCTCAATTCAACCAACTGCTCATTTTTAGTGTGTAGACTGATGAGATCCTCTTCATGTTTATGTAACTTTGCTTCCAGATATTTTATTTCATTTTCTAGGGTGTTTTCAAGTTCCCGGTTTTGTTTCTTTTTCATGGTAGAGTATGCAATTGTTTTATTGCGAATTTCCATGAGAGTATTCTAATGACTTAATTGTACCGCTTTTGTTTTTGTTTTTTATAAAAAAAAAATATCCAGAAACTTGTTTGATAAATGTGTATATCCTAACAGCATAACAAAATCTATCTTGCTGGCATTACACAAGAAAGTAGACGTTAATTTTAATTAATTAATTACAATATTTATATAGCGCAAAATCTTGATAAAATCAAATCTAAGCGCTGAAACAGACACACACGCACGCACGCACACACACGCACGCACACACACACACACACACACACACACACACACACACACACACACACACACACACACACGCATGACTATAAATGGGGAGAAAGAATAAAAGCAGTGTAAAATTATAGAGAGCATATTATATACAATTATATATTACAATGTGATTCCCCTCCGAGTGGAGATAGGCTGCAGAGGAGATTGAGTGAGGTCAGGATTTTATGCAGAGGAGAAAAGGTGAGTTTTGAGAGCGGACTTGAAGGAGACAAAAGTAGGTTGCTGACGGACTGAGAATGGAAGTTTGTTCCAGGAGAGTGGACCAGAAACAGAGAAGGCTCGTGGACCATAGGTATTAAGCTTAGTGCGTGGAAAGCGAAAAGTCAGAGGATCGGAGGCAGAGTGGAGGGTACGTGAGGGAACATAGATCTCAAGTAGGCTTGACAGGTAATCGGGGGCTGCGTTATTCAGGCTTTTGTAGCACATGGTGTCTAGTTTGTACTGTATGCGCTTTGATACAGGGAGCCAGTGAAGTTGTGCCAGGAGAGGAGATATGTGGTCAGCTTTTTTCTTTTCGAGTACAAGGCGTGCAGCATTGTTTTGAATGCGCTGTAGGATGTGAATGGTGGAGGCAGGAAGACCAGACAGGAGTGAATTGCAATAGTCAATGCGAGACATTATGAAGGAGAGAACGAGTTTTGCAGTTGTTTCGACAGAGAGATACTTCCTGATCAGGCTTATACGATGGAGGTGACAGCAGCAAGATCTGGCAGTTTTAGAAACAAAGTTGTTCATGGAGAGGGTAGAGTCAAGGCAGACACCAAGGTTTTTAGCTGAATCAGAAATTAGGACTGATGTGTTACATAATGGGAGAGAAAGAGGAGGCAGCTGAGAAAGTTTCTGATGGGTTGCAATGAGGATAGCTTCTGTCTTGTTGTCGTTAAGCTGAAGGTTATTGTATGTCATCCAGTTCTTAATGTCTGAGTAACACTCAGTGGTGCGAATCAAGAGGCGCTGTATATTATCAGGTGAGTCACTGTCTTGAAGTTGGGTGTCATCAGCATAGAAGTGATGTTTTATAGAGTGGAAGTTGATGATGGTGGACAGAGGGGAGGTGTAAAGAGTGAAAAGAACAGGGCCAAGGACAGATCCTTGTGGAACACCACAGATCAGGTATGCAGGTTGAGAGTAAGTGCCATTGATGAGAACACACACACAAAAACAGAGGTATATGTTTATTTGACATCAGCACAAATTATGTAATTCTGTCATTAATAGCTGATTACCAAAATGGCTATGGCTGGTGAACATCAAGCAGTGTTTAAATTAAGGAGAACTATCCCACATTACACTATATGACAACATTTTTAGCAGCTATTCTGAAGCAATTTGGATTAAATTGCAAGCTATATATATAGCGTCCATTGACTTTGAAAAGTCTTATGGTTTCATCTTAACAATGTTATTACAGCCAGTACTCAGAATAAAAGTAGCTCCAGTATAAGTTCTTTCTTGTATTAAGATTATGTATAAAAAATGTAAATACTGGGATTAGAAATGGGGCTAGATTAATGATTGCATTTATGGTGCTCAAGGTATGAAGCAAAATGACATATGCATCCCTGCGTTTTCTCTTTTTATCAGTGAGCTAGCGTATAATTATATGTATACACACACACACACACACACACACACACACACACACACACACACACACACACACACACACACACACACACACACACACACACACACACACATACACACACACATTTATACATATACATGTATATATGTATATGTATATATATAAGCAATAATGGAAGACACAGCGGGATTTTTCCAGCACATTTAGCACAAATATTTTTCATGCTCTCTGTAGATGATATTGTTTTGCTCCCTGAGAATCATGAGAATACAAACTCAGTTGAACAACTTCTGTAAAGCAACAAACTTGAATTAAAGGTAACTATGTAGAAAAGTGATACAATAGTTTTTGGCGAAGGTGGTTTCTTAACCAATTGTAAAAGATGCCATTATGTTAAAATCTCTGTTGTGAGTGTATATCAATACATTTCATTCTACCTTACTAGGAAAATGAGTTTCAGATCTGCATGTCTTTTTCTATGTCTTTGTATCTCTCTGTCTCTGTCTCTTTCCGTCTTTGTCTATTTGTGTTTCTCTCTGTGTGTCTCTCTCTCACTCTGTCTCTGTCTTTCTGCCTCTCTTTTTGTCCCTGTCTCTGTCTACCTGTCCCTGTCTCTCTGTCTGTCTGTCTCTCTTTCTCTCTCTCTCTTTCTCTTTTGCTCCCTCTCTCTCTCTCTCTCTCTCTCTCTCTCTCTCTCTCTTGTGGCTCATAACATTTACGTTATGTGTGTGTGTGTGTGTGTGTGTGTGTGTGTGTGTGTGTGTGTGTGTGTGTGTTTGTGTGTGTGTATGTGTGTGTGGGGGGGATGTGTGCAATTAATAACCATTTTTTATTATTGTTTTTGTATTATCGTTTGTTTCGTTTATTGTGTGAAACTAAACAGAAATACGTCTCATAATGGGATACCTTTGTGTGTGGAATGTACAAAACCATACAGTGGGAAATGCTCTTTTTGGGGGGACAGACACTAAAATGCACCGAACGAAATAGGTTTCAAAGGGATTGGAAAGAGTAAAATGATTCAGTAGGAAAAGACAGTGAAATTCATCAGGGGTTGAGTTTTTTTATTACAAAAGATCATAGATAAACTCTTCCGTCACGATTGTTTACTGAAGACGACATTGTTTGTTTTAACAAACATGGCGCGATAGACAACAGCTTCCTGTGCTCCTATCTGTAACATTGGTATTTGGACATACAGTATATTTTTATTGCCTGACGGTCTCTCTCACTCTCTCTCTCTATCTCTCGCTCTCAGAGTTGCGAACGGAACTCAGTGGAGTGCAGACGTGTTTTCGTTGCTCTGCTTGTGGCTCGATGAACAGCTGTTTTGAAAAGTCAAGTTAACTGTAGCAAAGAAGAGGTTTCACTGTTGTTGTTGTTTTTCCCCGGCGTTCGTAAAAGTCCTTGGTGTAGACAGCGATCATGGCTCAACACGGGTATACAATACCAGATGCCAGTATAATGCAGCTGATAGACTGGAGATTTACACAAATCCAGCAAGGGCTACATTCGCATGCAGCCACAATCAAGAGACTCGTGGACGACAAGTTCAGTGCCTTAGAGGATAACTTATCACAGTTCTTTGAGGATGTTCGTAAACTAAAGGAATGTGTCCAAACAAATAAAGAAGAAATAGATGACCTCAGAGAATTCAGCACATCAATCACGGACAGAATTGATAATCTGGAAAGGAAGCTAGAATCCACGGAGCAAGATGTCAAGAGGTGCAACGTGTTGTTCATCAATGTGGAAGAGTATTCTTGGGAGGACAGTTACGCTACTACTGAGATAATCACAGACATCTTGAATAACCATGCAACCAAACCCAATTGGCATCAAGAAGACATTGCAAGTGCTGTCAGACTTGGAAAACCTCGTACCTCCGGTAGCAATCCCCGTCCCATTTTAGTTCAGTTCTGCCGGTGGACGGACAAAATGGCTGTTTTAGGAAACAGAGAACTCAGAGATAACCTCAGGGAAAGCGGGATCAAAGTTGCGTCTGACCTCACCTCGCGGCAGAGGCAAATGGTCGAGTTTCATCGTGGGCGTGGTAAAATCGCATACATATACAACGGAAAACTGCGTGTGAGGGACAGACAAAAATCATATTACGACTATGACAACGGTCATGACTACCCTTCAGCTGCCCCCCACCTTGACGAACATTGGCCACATGTTCAGGACAATAGACAATCTATGCATGATGGCAAAAGAAATGAACATCTTCACCACGGATATCCTTCAAAGAACAAATTTGGACGTCACCACAGAAACCAGAGCATAAGGCGTCACACAGTTTCTATGCATGAAGACAACCTGGACCACTGGGAGACAGGACAATCTTACACAAAAGACCAACAATACCACTATGAGACCACCAGGAATCCGCGCAGATCCAGCAGAGATCATGCTGATGTAGGAGGTGTCCACGTCGTCAGGGCGCACACAGAGGAGACCAGAGGAAGAACTCAAAAGCTCTGAACGCCTGGATTGTGACAGGAGTAATTCCAGACCACTAGTCCCTGGTCCATACTCATATAGCGAAGTGACCAGACGACCAATATCAAACCACAGAAGGTTTGTCTTCCTGAAAGAAAACACTGGCATGGATCATTCAGTTCCATCTAAATCAAACAGAGTCAGTGCCAAACGGATGTATGGACATCAGCGGGATATAGAGCAGACGGTTGCCCCTTCCCCATGACACGACACGAGACGTAGCAGGATAGACTCAGTGAACCCTTCCCCAAATGATGACTCTTGTCCTCACGTTGAACGAAGCAGGAAAGACCCAGTGGCCCCTTCCGCATGTGATGGCCCATGTACTTATGACATTTGCAAAAGCATGGACTCAGTGGCCCCTCCCCCACATGATGACCCTTGTGAGGAAGTCAGCCATGACTCAGTGACGTCCACGAAATCCAGCATAGTGATCAAGGTGACGATCACACCGATGTCAGTGACAAAGACACCTGTATCAGTGGTGCGGAAATGGAAAATATGGGTGAGGTCCTAGCTGAAGATGTATGTGAAGCGACCAAAGAATCGGGTAAAATTAATACTGAGAATGTGAGTACCTGGCACACACCTCAGATCAAGCATTAAATGATACACACACAATAACACAAAACGCGAATGCCAAAAGCTTGTCAGACTCGCATGCTGACAATCTAGTTCTAGATTCTGATGATCTAGACACAAACCAGAGCATACAGACACGTTCTGTCACCCATGCTCTGCGACCTAGACGTGCTGCTTCCCACACACGGATAGACGGTAAGAGCAGTGGCCATGCTCCACCAAGGTCTAGCAGTCAGAGCAAAATTACTGATTCGTTTAAGAAAACGCAGGCTAAAGATCTGCCAAAAACAAGAAGCAGGTCCCAATCTTCTAAGACCAAACCCAGTGTGAGTGAGGCCTCAGGTACTAACAGATAGGATATCGGCCGGGCCACAATATCAGGTAGACCTGTACGATTTGCCACAGGCGACGACAGTTATATTTGGAATCAGAACACAACACCACCATCGGAATCAAAATGTACTTTGCGTGTAAATACTGCAAATAAATTACATGTTAGTTTCCTTAATTATAATGTAAATGGCCTTTTGGAAAAACTAGAAAATAATGATTTTGCCAATTTTCTTCTCACTTATGACTTTATATGTTTGACAGAAACATTTGTTGCAACTGACTTTGAATCACCACTTTTCAGTGACTTTGTAGTGTTCACGTCTAAAGCCAAGAAGCTGTCTCATCAAGGGAGATATTCTGGGGGTGTTATCGCAATGGTAAGGAAATCATATTCTCGTTTTGTTGAGCAAATCCCAATAGAAACTGAAAACACTTTAGCTATAAAAACCCACAAAGATCTGTTCTCTGTAGATAGAAACATACTATGGATTTGTACATATCTTCCTCCGTGTGATTCTGTCTATTGGAATAGCCAGGAAGGTGCATATGGTATTGAAGTGCTGGAGCAATGCATTTTAGATCTATATGACTTGTGTGGTGATTCTTTTCTATTGGTAAATGGGGATCTAAACGCGAGAACAGCGAATACTAATTACAGTTTTAGTGGAGAGGTCGATGATTTCGATGTGAATGTTTATACCGAGAACAGATTTCCCAGAATTTCACAGGACAAAAACACAAATAAATTTGGTTGTCAGCTGATTGAGTTATGTAATATGTTTGAATGTATGATTTTAAACGGATTGCATGAAACGGACTTTGACGATGGATGTACATATATTGCGTCCTCTGGGACTAGCACAGTAGACTATTTCATTACTTCCATTGATTTGTTTTCATCTATACACATCAAATCAATTGTTGTTGAGAACATGATGGATTCTGATCACCTACCAGTTGTTATGATGGTTGAAATTAAAAATGATATCGTTGAGGCTGGTCATAGTAAAACAAGTCAACCCAAAAACGAGGTTTGTGAGAAATTTATTTGGAAACATGAACTGGAAGCCGAGTTCCACAAAACTTTGAAAAGCAGTGATATTCAAGACAGACTTACTTTGGCCACAAATACTCTACATTGCGATGTGGATAGTGGTTTGAATACTTTTGTACAATGTCTGAAAGATGCCAGTGCCTGTATGTAAAAAACGTATAAAGTTTACTGGAACAAAAGATCAGAATGGTTTGACAAGGACTGTCAGCAAGCAAAAAAAGAATCAAGGCGTAAACTAAATTATTTTAGGAAAACTAGGAAGGAAGAAGATAGAATTTCATATGTGGAAGAGAGGAAAACGTACAGACGTTTACTAAAGACAAAGAGACAAGCATTTAGGAAACAGAAAGCAGATTCGCTAACCATGGAATTGACTAATTCATCACAGTTCTGGAAACTGCTGAGAAGTATGGGTTGTGGAAACAAAGACAAAGTCTCAAATGATATTGATATTAATGTCTGGTTCGAGCACTTCAAGAATATTTTTCAAAATTATGGGGGACATGTTGGTGAACATTGTGATATTGAGGTAGATCTATCTGAGGAAAGGGAGCATACTCTAAATAGAGATACATCTGAAGAAGAGGTTAAACGAGCAGTTGGTAAACTTAAGACTGGTAAAGCAAGCGGAATTGACAGCGTTTCAGCTGAAATGTTAAAAATGGGGGAAACGATGTCATAGCTTTTCTAACAAAACTGTTCAAAATAATTTTTGACTCAGGGATTTATCCAAAAGAGTGGTCCAAAGCCATTATCATCCCCATTTTCAAGAAAGGGGATCCTGAAAATGCAGATAATTATATATCTTTATTAAGCATGATATCTAAATGTTACACAACAATACTGAACAAGAAATTATACACCTGGTTAGAAGCTAATAATTTGATCTCAGAGAGCCAGGCAGGTTTTCGTAATAGATACTCAACTATTGATCATATATTCACACTACATGCTATCATTCAGAAATGCATGCACAAGAAAGGGATGAAATTATATGTTGCTTTTGTTGACTTTAAAAAGGCTTTCGATTCGGTCAGACATGATAAACTCCTACATTGTATTAGAAAGGAGGGTGTTAAAGGGACATTTCTCGCATCATTAATGGCAATGTACAAGTCATTGGTGTCATGTATCCGAGTTAACGATACATTTTCAGAGATGTTTCAATGTCCGGTTGGAGTAAGACAAGGTTGTGTCTTGAGTCCTACATTGTTTTCGATATTTATAAATCAGTTAGCAAATTGTATGGGTGATAAAGGAAAACATGGAATCCAATTACTACCTGGGATGTTGGAAATATTTGTTTTACTCTTTGCAGATGATGTGGTACTTTTCTCAACTACACCAAATGGTTTACAGAATCAGCTGAACGTTTTAAGTACGTGTTGTAACAACATGAAATTAAAAGTAAATATTGACAAAACGAAGGTCATGGTGTTTAGAAACGGAGGGTTCCTCGGAAAACGTGAAAAATGGTCATATGAAGAAAATAAGTTGGAAGTTGTGAATAATTATTGCTATTTAGGTTTTAATTTCACGACAATGGTAAGTGTCAAAAAAGGTACTGCACATTTAGCAACCAAGGGAAAGAAAGCTGTCATACAGCTAAAAAGGGTTCTCCAAAAATTCAAGGAAATGACAATGGATACTTTCTTTAAAATATTTGACGCAAAGGTACAACCCATTCTGTTGTACGCATCAGAAGTATGGGGATTAAAACGAATGGAACACATAGAAAAGGTACATATGATGGCGTGCAAAAGAGTTTTACGCGTGCCTGTTAAGACACCAAACAAGATGGTGTACGCTGATCTGGGAAGATATCCATTATTCGTTAACTCTGTGGTCGCATGCTTAAGATATTGGTTTAAATTGCTACAAATGAGTGCCGAAAGATTTCCGCATAAATCTTACCAAATGCTTCTGGAATTAGATAGAAATGGAAAGGATTGTTGGGCATCAGAGGTAAGAACAATCCTGTGTGATACAGGTTTCAACATTGTATGGCTGCAACAATTTTTGAAAAAGAAAAATATATTTCTGACATGGATACATACTGTCTCAGAGTGGCAATCACACAACTAAGATTTGATGTACTACCGCTGAATAACAATTCACATCGTTATAGTGAGAGTATTCACAAAAAGGCATGCCCTTTTTGCAAAACTCATATCGAAAATGAATATCACCTTATATATGACTGTCCCACTTATACAGATATTAGAGTAAAATTCCTCAAAGATTCAGCTAGAATGCCACTTTATCTACTGCTCAAAGCAGAAAATTCTCATCATAAATACAATGTGTCCAGATTTGTTTTTCATGCCATCAACAGACGCAAAAAAATCATGAATGAATAAACTAACGAAAATAAGTCATCACCAGTACTATATTACTGTAATACATTAGTAATTATACAATGCTGTATAGGTATAATAAATGGTAAAACTATTAACGCTTGTTCCATTATATTTTTGTAGTCATTTCGATATAAACTGTGTACAGACTGTAAATTATGCACAAAAACGCGGGGGTAAAGATAATTTTGAAAAATCGAATTGTTTATTGATACTTGTTTTACAAATATTTGGTAAATTGATGATTCATTGATTGACTGCTTAACTGATTGTTTGATTAATTCATTGATTGATTGATGGATGCACTGACTGAATGATTGATCCATTGATTAGTTGCTGACTAAGTACTGATCGGGAAAATGATTTATATGAAACTGATCAAATTGTT
>JAPXFY010007136.1:0-11374 GCA_030674185.1 Monoplex corrugatus | reverse complement strand
ATTTCTTAATCTTAGAACTGTTCAATAACGTTTTGCATCAACAAGGTATTGGCACTGGCACATTTAACGAGAAACATACGAGGGTGATGTATATGATCCAGAGCAACAATGACTCCCAGAGGACATGATGGATGTTTTCATCCGCTCCAGATCCACATTCACACAATCCATCCTCCTCAGTTCCGATGAAGTGGTGGTAGGCCTTTAGCAGCTTGCAGTGACCAGCCTGCAGCCAGGCATACAGTGTTCATACAGATCTTGGCCGTTTGTACTCTCCTCAAACTTCGGGGATCTTCTGTCACCATACTTTACTCTCGCTCTATCATGCTCAACATCCCACTTTTCTCTGTTTATCCTCGCTTTATCTTCGCTTTAACACTTTCTCCAGTCATAGGGATCATATTTTGGTGCTTTCTCGAGCCGTCCTTTGCAAGTTTGTCAGCTTTCTCGTTTCCTTCAATGTCAACATGGGCTGGTATCCACATAAGTGTTATCGTTGAGTCGACTCTGAGCATGACATGTCTGATTTCGTTCAGCCAGTAGCTGGTATCTTTCCAGTCGTTGTTTGCCAGTGACGTGGAACTAGCGGAAGGTAGGTTGACCGGCCTCTTCGCCGACGACACGGCTATTTGGAGACAAGGAAGAGCTGACCAAGAACAGACCCAAGTCCTTTTGCAAGAAGAAATCAATAAAATACTTGAATGGGCTGATAGATGGAAAATGACTGTGAACAAGGAGAAAACCAAAGTCCTTATGATGTCTAGTAATCATAGAGATAGGAGCTGTGAAATCGCAGCCAGGGCGGATGATAAAGAGATAGAAGTTGTTGAAAATTATAGATTTCTTGGAATCACAGTCGATGGTGGACTGATAAGATTTTACGTATGAGTGTACTTTTCTTTACTTGCATTTTTTACTCGGAAAGTTAATTAATGGTCAGCTTGGATTTTAACTGTTGTCTTTTTTCTTAAACTTGGTTGTCAGTTTTAACGTGATGTTAGCCCTGATATGGCTCTAGTAGTCGGCTGGGCTATAAGCAACATGAACGTGAACCTGAATCTACAATCACAGCTCAAATTCACATCCCTCCCTAAACAAAACTTTCTTACCTGCACATTGTGACTCCATGGTCTGTGCTGTGCTGTGCTGTGCTGTGCTTGCTGTGCTGTGCTGTGCTGTTGCTGTGCTGTGCTGTGCTGTGCTGTGCTGTGCTGTGCTGTGCTGTGCTGTGGCTGTGCTGTGCTGTGCTGCTGTGCGTGCTGTGCTGTGCTGTGCTGTGCTGTTGCTGTTGTCATGTCATGTCGTGTCGCGTCATGTCGTGTAGTGTCGTGTCTTGTCGTGTCATGTTTGTGTGATCTATACGAGCCCCGTCACATGTCTCTATGTCACACACAAGACCTCACGGTGATCAGTCAGACATAGCAAATGGATATAGCAACATTTCCCAATGATCACCTGAAATTCACATATTATGCTGACTACAAATCAACAATAAAGTAAGCATGACTACTAGTTTCAGCTTACAAATCTTTTAAGAAGTGTGAGTATTAACTCTCAGCAAATATTAATGCACATATCAGATAAAAATGTGAAGTGAAAGTTCCTAATGTTCTATCACGGTGACATCTTAATAATTCTCAATAGACCCACTCTTATTAATGGTCTCCTTAATGACCAATCTTTAGTGAGTTTGTGCATGTACACGGCACAGGAGGGAATTTTTCAGAAACGTAGGTCTGAATGACTAAACATCATATTCAAGATCACAGCTATATAAACAGTGTACTCAGTTGGTGAACAAATGACAACGTTACTATGGCTCACCATAAATTACTGACCTGTGATGGTTGTCAGTGAAATTGGTAGGGGTTGTTGATGTGGTGGTGGTGGTGGTTGGGGTGTGACAGTAGTTTGTTTTGCTGTGATTTATTTCAATTACGGATGGCAGAAATGTTAAATCTGAAAACAAGCAGAAGTAATAAATATTTATTTTCATTAAAATCCGTCAATGATTATGATCTGAGAAGTCACGAGTTCTCTTAGATAGAGGACAATAAATCATTTGAAAAGAGCAGGATGTTGTGTCACTTGATCTTTGTGAGAGTTATATATGTCGAACGAAAACAGCTCTTGCACAGTTGGTAATGAGATCAACCAGCGTGTTCAGAATGTCTTGTTTCTTTGTTGCATTGATCGATGTTTGACTGGTGCTGTTTACGAGAAAGAGACAAAAGAACTTCACTTCTGTTAGTTATCTGACTTAATGAGTTACACAGTGATCTTCTTAAACGTGGACTGAAACAGGAGCAGCTAGCTGTTGACGGTAGCTACACTCTGTTGTTTTAGTGAAACTGTCAATGTCTGAATCCAAGTGACAGCCAGTCTTCTCATAAATATATCTCAGAGCACAAGGCTTTATATGTTGTATATACTGAATACCTATGCCACAGATGTACTCTCTGCACAATGGTATTTCTCAAGATAAAACAGAAGTAATGAAATGAATCAAACCAAGTAAATAACAATTTAAAAACTACACTAACACCAGTTTACTATGCAGGTAAAGGATGGATATGGCTGAATGGTCCCATAGTGTCTGTATAATTGTCCGTGTGTAGATGCTATTGATTTTTCATCCATCCAGTATCAAAACCACGACCACACAGTATACTATGCTAGATGAAACAAAGACAGATGTTATTGAATTGCATTGAGCTACCAGTCAACATGGTGAAGTGGTCAGCATAATGTGAGGTTGTGGGTTTGAATCATAATCACTGGAAAAATGTTCTGCCCCTTTCAGCTTCTTAGCAGAGTTGAGCGTGTTTAAAGAATGTTGGGAATGCTGAGGTCACACAGCTTAGTCCCATCCACTTTACAGACACATTATTGACGGTGCATTGCAAGTGTCTGTATATCTCAAGTCTTGTTGATGCCAGAATGTACTATGAAAGTAAGCATACAGTTAAGCCTTCAGGTATGAAGGTTAGCTGTGAATAAGGGCATTACTCAAATGGTGGCAGTCCAGGAGAGTGACAGAATGGTTCAGACGTTCACCTGTCAATAACTTAACTCGAGATTCCAGGGTTCATTCCTCGACTTTTCGCCTCTGTTTGACTGGAATGTCGAACTGAACGTCTAGTCCTTTGGAAGGGGATGAAAAACGAGTCGGACTCATGCGCCTCCTGGCTGCGCACACTAAAGATCCCACGGCAGTTGAAAATCGTAAAGAGCAGGGCATTGCCTGGCTGCCTTGTTAAAAAAATGGAGAGATAGGTTGATTTCCCAGGTCCCACCCCTTGAGAACCAATTAGCCCTCTTGCCTTTCTGAAGTCTTGGTTAAAAATGTGAATATAAATTTGAAGTGAGGGAGAGGGGATGAGCACTGCCCTCATGGTGATGGCCCTGAGAAAAGATGAGGTCTCTGCCATATCTAGGTAGGACCTCATGACCGGGCGAGCTCGTGGGTTTATGTATAGGCTTAAGGCTTGTGCCATGATCATTTGGATCTTCTTCATTACAGGGCATTTGTGACGTTAGTGTATATAGAATTCATTCTGAGCGCGGAGACGTCATCTTGAGAAACTGGCAGTCCCAGAGGGGATATTGGTGTATGTAGTTAGATAACCAATGTCAGTTCTCTCTTTGCGAGCAGGAACCAATACATAACTCCAACCATCACACCGCGCACCACAGCCCTGGTAGACTGGAATGGATGCATCCAGAAAGCAGCTGGATTATCTTCATAACTGGATTTCATTTTAACGGTCGTGGGCAGATGATTCCTTCCTTAAAACAATGGAAGGGGCCCCCACAAAGAATGCGCAGTCTATTTCCAGAAAGCTATGGCAACATACTGGAAGTACACTTGACAAAAACCGCACAAACTTAGTCCCAATCCCAAGCAGAGCTGCATAGCATCTCTTTCATCATGTTCATTCTCATTGTCGTAACACTGTGAAAACTGTTTCAGATTCTGCAGTCTTTCATTCCATGCTCTAAAGTGTCAACCTCTTTTGGTGGTTTTGGATGTGTGTTGGAGTGATGAAAGGATAATATCGATAATAATGATAAAATGATAATCATCATGTGTCCTGCCGCATGGCATTGGCGATCAGGGCACTCCACACGAATCTACCCCCTGTTGCTTCAAGTACGTTTCCCACCCTCTCTGTCCTCAGCCACCCTGCGAGTCTGTCCAATATTTTCTCTCTGGGTGTACATGGTGTTCTCTTTCCCATCCAGCTTTCCTGTTGTGAGTAGCTGCTAAAATTTCTCTTTCCTCATAAATGTCCTATAAATGTTGCTTGTCTTTTTCCAAATCTTTTTTGATGATTTTTTTGTCTGCCTTCTACAAGACTGCCTCCTTTGTTTTCTTTGCTGTCCATGGAGTTCTCAACATTCGTTTTAGACACCACATTTCATTTGCCTCAATTTTGTTCTGACTTTGCACGTTGACTGTCCACACCTCACAACTGCACGACAGTATCAGTTCTATATGGCATTCAAGAACTTTCTTCCTGATAGTAATTGAGAGCATTTATTAGTAAGATCGTTTTTCATCTTTTTGCATGCTGTTTTGGCTTGGCTGATTCTGCTGGCTATTTCTGATGTACATCTGCCATCTGGCGAGATGACCAATCCCAGATATTTAAACTTATTGACGTGTTTCAAAGATGTTCGATTTGCTGTTATTTTGCATGAGGGAATGTTTTGTTTTTTACTGATTACCATGACTTCAGCTGCCTTGCTTTATAGCTTCAGCCCTTTATTTTCGCTATCTTTTTCTGTTATATTTATAAGGTTTTATAGGTCTTCTTCATTTTTTGCAATTAGCAATCTGCCATATGCGTAACGAATGCTGTTTATTGTCATTTCTCTAATCTTTATCCCTGGGCATTCTCCTAGATTTCTCATGATGGTTTCGCTGAAAATGATAATGATACTGATTATTACAATAACGACGATAATTATCATCATCATCATTGTAATACTAATAATGAGAATGACAAATAACAACAATGAAACGAATCATGAGACAGTAATAATGATAGTAATGATAATAACACTTCTATTGATACAGTGCAAACAGTCCAAAACAGAGAATGCCACTGCACTTAAACAGAACTTGTTTTCTTGCTTGGATGATCATGCGATACAAGACTTTTATCTGTTCTACTCTTCTCCATTGTCTCCCACATATACATGAGCACACCACAAAACAGTATGACGCTAAAGACATATTTAACTGATTTTTCCATTCACACGACCATACAGCAATAGTTTGAAATCCGAATTATGGAATAAACTTCCTGACAATCATACCCGGAGTTGCCAGTGCAACAATAAACTTGTGGAACTGATACACTCTAATGAAGAAAAGATCCGACTTGAGCTTCTGATTGTTGGATGACTGTTCTACAGTAGTACGCTGATTTATCAGTGCAACATTGAAGTAGTGGCACTGGTGTACACTTACGAGGTCAACATATCATTAGAACCTATGACTATTGGATAACCCCATAAACATATCTACATAGTGTTACCAGTGCAACAACAAAGTAGGGGTACTGATCATCATCATCATCAAGTGCCTTGCCACATGGCGTTGGCGATCATGGCCTCCCACCTGTCTCTATAAGTTGTTGTCTCGAGTGCCTCTTCTACCCTCTTTGTCTTTAGCCACTCTGCCAAAATGTTCTCCCTGTTGCTCTCTTTCCCTCCAGCTTTCCTATTGTGACCAGGTGCTCCAATTCCCGTTTTCTCATAAAATGGCCTACAAATGTTGCCTGTCTTTTCCTAATCTTCCTTATGAATGATCTACTTGTGTCTGCTTCCATCAAGACTGTCTTGTTTTTGTTGTTGTTTTGTTTTTGTTTTTTTTGTTTTGGTTTTGGTTTTTGTGGTTGATGTTGTTGGTTTTTTATTTTCGCTGTCCATGGAACTCTCGACATTCTTCTTAGAAACCACATCTCGGCTGCCTCAATCTTGTTCTGGCTTTGCTTGTTGACTGTCCACGCCTCACAACCGTATAACATTTTCGGTTATATATAACATTCAAGAACTCTTCCTGATGTTAATTGATAATCATTTGTTGGTAAGAATACTTTTCATTTTCTTGAATGCTGTTTTGGCTTGGTCGATTCTGCTGGCTATTTCTGATGTGCATCTGCTGTCTGATGAAATCATCGTTCCCAAGTATTAAAACTTATCAACCTGTCTCAAGGTTGTGTTACTAATACACTTTCAAAACGAAAACATAAATTTCTTAATCTTAGAACTGTTCAATAACGTTTTGCATCAACAAGGTATTGGCACCGGCACATTTAACGAGAAACATACGAGGGTGATGTATATGATCCAGAGCAACAATGACTCCCAGAGGACATGATGGATGTTTTCATACGCTCCAGATCCACATTCACACAATCCATCCTCCTCAGTTCCGATGAAGTGGCGGTAGGCCTTGAGCAGCTTGCAGTGACCAGCCTGCAGCGAGGCATACAGTGTTCATACAGATCTTGGCCGTTTGTACTCTACCTCAAACTTCGGGGATCTTCTGTCACCATACGTTACTCTCGCTCTATCATGCTCAACATCCCACTTTTCTCTGTTTATCCTCGCTTTAACAATTTCTCTAGTCACAGGGATCATGTTTTGGTGCTTTCTCGAGCCGTCCTTTGCAAGTTTGTCAGCTTTCTCGTTTCCTTCAATGTCAACATGGGCTGGTATCCACATAAGTGTTATCGTTGAGACCACTCTGGGCATGACATGTCTGATTTCGTTCAGCCAGTAACTGGTATCCTTCCAGTCGTTGTTTGCCAATGACGTGGAGCTAGCGGAAGGTAGGTTGACTGGCCTCTTCGCCAATGACACAGCTATTTGGAGACAAGGAAGAGCTGACCAAGAACAGACCCAAGTTCTTTCGCAAGAAGAAATCAATAAAATACTTGAATGGACTGATAGATGGAAAATGACGGTGAACACGGAGAAAACCAAAGTCCTTATGATGTCTAGTAATCATAGAGATAGGAGCTGTGAAATCGCAGCCAGGGTGGATGATAAAGAGATAGAAGTTGTTGAAAATTATAGATTTCTTGGAATCACAGTCGATGGTGGACTCTGATTCAGTGAACATGTTAAGAATGTAGTAAACAAATACAAACAAAGAGTCAAGATGGTGAAGTATTTGGCATGGAATGACTGGGGATGTTCACTGGAAGTCCAAAGGACTCTCTACTTGCAGTACATCAGAAGCTGTATAGAATACACATCTCCGAGCTGGGCTCCCTGGATTTTGGATACAAACATGAACAAGCTGGAAGCAGTACAGAATGAAGCACTGAAGGCAGCAGCAGGGCTAACACAGACGTGCCACACGGACTTTGTTAGACTAGAAACGAATGTTGAACCAGTGAGAACACGGATGCTCAAAAGCGACATGATCCAATGGGACAAATACATGAGGCTCGAAGAAGATGATGACAGATATACACTGATGGAGAGGGACGTCCTAATTCGTCTTAAGACTCGTGCAGGCTGGCGCAATGGAACGAAAAGCTGCATTATAGAGAACAAATTACTGGATATACCAAGGATACAACTTCGAACATGCAACCCCCATGGATGGAATGGCATAATATTAAGATCGAATATGTGACAATAAAGGGAAGGAAGCAAGACTATATACAGTTGGAATTGAAGGCGCTTATACTAGAGAAGATAATATCTATAGAGGCCGATTTCATTATATACACTGATGGTTCAACGGATGGCAGACAAGAAAATGGAGGGGCTGTAATCCTGGTGACAAACAGAGAAAAGAGAACGGTACTGGCACTCAGTGAACCAGCGGGGTTGTACTATTCGTCGTACTCTGCAGAATGCGTGACCATGATGAAGGCTATAGAATGGATTGTGCTTGAAGAGGAAAGGATGGGTGATATGTTTGATGTGACGATATGCACAGATGTTTAACTGATATGTTCTTTAAGATGGCTTGTTGAGGATGATGGATTCACACGCTGAGACTGATTGATTGAATGATGTCCTCAATCTGTAGTACATGTACTAACCAGTCTGTGTGTGTGTGCAGTATTGGTAAGGGGGACAGCAGGCTGTGTTTGCACATTAACTGGAGTGGCTGAGATGTTGCTGTCAAAGTTCCCTCAGACCCTCACCATGGTGGGTCCGGCACCTCTATTGGCAACCCAGGCTGGCCCCCCCATAGCAGATAAATACACTTTCATAAAACAGGACTCCAGACACCATCAGCAACACCAGCACCAACTTACAGCCCAAGAAGAGCTGAACGAGGACACTACAACGACCAACAAAGCAGCTTCCATCTACATCAAGGTGGGCTAGAAACACCAAGGCAGTTAAACATAGACAATATTTCTATGCTGATGATCCCAGCTGTACAACAGTGCATCTTCCGAAAATCTTTCAACTCTTCTTTCCGAAGCCTCTGACTGTTACGTTCAGATCCAGAAATGGATGATACAGAATAAGCTACCATTACATGGAAATGACATTGAAGCAATGCTCATTGACACAACGCACAAACTTTCCACTGTAAATGTTTGTTCTATCCAGCTAGGTAGCAACTTGCTTGAACTCTCTGATTCAATCAAGAACCTTGGCTTTGTGCTTGATCTTCAGTTTTGTCTTCAGACATCCATCACCCAAACATGTCAACCTCGTTACTGTAACTGTGACATTCCAGTTCTATTCATTTTATTTTTCATCTTTAGCAGCATCTAAATATGCAGCTTCTGTGATCTTGTCACACATCAATTATTGTAACTCTGCTCCTTGGCTTACCTGTTTCTTCTGATGTAGCCTCCCAAATATTCAGGATTCTGTGGCCCATCTTGCCTTTTGTAAAAAGCGCCATAATTATGTCATTCCTTGCTTCTCTTTCTCCACTGATTACTCACTTCAAAAAGAAGTTCACATAAGATCAAAGCAATATGCTACGTGTGTATCAATGGCACCGAACCTATTTCTCTTTATGACCAGCTCCAAATGTACATCTCTGCCTGCTTTCTACATTCTGCCTCTCACATTAGTCATTTATTAATTCCTCGATAAAATAACCACAGTCAGTCGCAGCTGTTTTTCTGTGTCTGTTGCGAACAACAAGGACGATCTTTCCCTGTCTATTCGACGTTCACATACTCTTGTTTCCTTCAATCTAGCTTGATGGCAAACCTATTTGTCTGGCAGTGATTTTCCCTTCTACATGCCCAAGTTTTACCCCAGTTCCCTTCTGTCTGTCACTTCCCAGTTTGCGTGTGTTTTGCTCCGTGTAAGTTTTGGTCATTGTTTGGTGACTGCTTTGGTGAGTTGGTCAGATCATTGTATCAAGAGACCCTGCCTTTTAAATGTCATTATTATCAAACATTTCCATTCTCCCCTTTGTCCCCTAAGGAAACTGTCTACAGCCTAACTGTCGGGAATCTTCTTCATAACAGCCCAGCTAATCAGCTAATTCCTGTGGCTCTACGGTGCTGATAATGTTAGATATTATTCTACGAGGCCAGCACACTTGTACATTTTATTTCTACTGAAGGAAATGTTTCTAGATTGTGCCTATTACGGACAAAAGACTTAATATCAAACAAAAGACAGGGTGATGTTTTGTTTACTTTGCAGATATCTCATGGCTATTGTACAAACGTCCAGACCTTGTAGAATCTGTACCATAGATCAAAAGCCACTTGTGTCAGTGTTTGGTTTACTGTTGTACATTGTTTTGGTCAAAGCTTTGATCAACATACACCAAACTGACACTGGCAATAATAACACCAAGAACTCAATCAGTCTGGTAAATATCAGTGACATGTGTCCAGGGGTAGAATATTTTTATGACAAAACAAACATTACAGTCTTACATAAAAATGTGTCAGACTGTTTACAATCCTTGCTAAAGTTTCCAAAACATCATGGAGTAGTTTATGGCATATGTGGTCATTCTACTGTTTATTGTCATTTGCGGATGGAAGTGCCACTGGGTATGGTTGCACGAGTGCATATTCAAAGATTAGCATACTGGTGTGAATCCAGTCCATGGCAAGCATGCGTAGATATTGTTGATTCTTTGTTTGCTTTTTACAGTATTACATGCAATCATCACTCACCTGAAGAAATTACATTTGACTTGTATACAAACGAACTGGTTTTTACGTATCAACAATTTCCTCTAGTTAAAATCAAATAGAGGTAATTAACATGTACAGCTTTATCATGGCATATACTTCAGCACGTTCTGGGTACGTGATATTGCCGGATACGGTAGGTAGAAATTCACGCTCTATTAACATTAATGGAGAATTGAAAGCCCCTCTTCAATCAGTCATCATGGTTAGTTTTCAGACAATCTATAGACATAATTCTAGACGTCCTTGTTTAGAGCTGATTTACAGAGAATCAAACGCAGACCACCAGAACATTTCATTTGTGCACAATAAATACGATACACCAGCAATTGTCTTCCCAACATCGAGAATTCAGATTCATGTTTGTGTTACAGCAGGAAGAAATATTAATGAACAGAAAATGATGTTTTCTTTTCATTCTAAATCTGATCAACCTGACAAACTACCCAGTGGTTTGTTCAACTGTTCTGTAAATACCTACTCCAGCTTTCAGCACCACCTGGACTGTAACTTGAAGAGAGAATGTAAAGATGGAGAGGATGAAACAGAACACTGTCCCTTCAGCAGTCCTGGTTGTCAAGGTTTGGTTGCGTCACGTAACAAGTGTTTCCAATATGTTGCAGTAAGTAAAGAATTACGTCATCAAAAAGTGTCACATACGTGTATGAAAATGGGTGGAAACGTGGTTTCAATAAAAACAAGAAAAGAACAAGACGACTTTCTGTATATCTTTAAAAACAGATATAGCTTTAATGTTATTACAGGTGACCTTGCAGGCTGGGATTCTACACCTTTTATGTACAGCATGTTTCGTAAATGGTCAGATAACTCCTTGATTTACAGCATAAATCACTTCAGGCTTGAAAACCCATACATGCCATCAAGGGCTCTCCTCACTCTCTCTATCAACAACATGGCGCTTAAACACAGTAAGGACAAGTACACGCGTACCTCAGAACTGGTTTGTGAAAAACCAATGCAGTCAGAAAGTATAATCCCTGCCCAAACGGTTGAGTTCCCTTACTTACATCCACCTCCATCCACCTTGACAAAAACACAACAGAACTTGTTTGCTTGCCCAAATGGTCATGTGACACATTCAGTTTTGTTGTGTGATTCAAGCAGTCATTGTAGAGAGACTACATATCCACAGTATTGTGTGTTCGGGATATGACTGCAAGGGACAATCCATTGGGTTTTCATAGACAAAG
>JAPXFY010007135.1:0-11377 GCA_030674185.1 Monoplex corrugatus | reverse complement strand
GGGAAATGAGATATGCGAAAGCATAGGTGAAATAGGCCCGTTTTAAGTTTTAGTGTCCTTAGCTATATTTGAATTTGTATTCATGTATGTTTTTTAAATCCCCTGTACGATAAATTGGACGGAGTGGTCAACGCCAGGGGCATCTCGTTAGATTATGTGCGCGAATGCATTGATATATGAACTTAATTTTCTTTTCCTTTTTTTTCCCCTGTTGAAGTATGGTGCATGTTTTGAAACGGTTATAGCCCTGATATGGTTCTACGCAGTCGGCTGGGCTTTAAACAACAATAACAATAACAAGAACAGTTACAGTTTGTTAAATGACTTTTAACTTTGTAAACGTTTTTGCGGTGTTGGTGTGTACAGTGAACTCTTTGACTCCGCACCCTGTCCACCAGCATCCTGCATCGTCAACCATGCTAACAAAGCAAAAACGTAACCCTTTGACTCCGCACCTGTCCACTGCATCCTACATTCATACCACTACAAACAAAACATAACCACTACTCCACACCTCCACCATCAACATACAACACCAACACACACACACAAACAGAAGAACGGAGGACAGAAGTGAATGGCGGTGCATGATCGGCTACGTCCTGAATGGGGCACACCACACATAAGAAAAAGAAGCAGAAAAAGATACAAAAGAAGAAGAAGAAGAAGAAGAAGAAGAAGAAGAAGAAGAAGAAAGAGAAGAAGAAGAAGAGAAGAAGAAGAAGAAAGATGATGATGATGAAGGCGACGACGCAGAAGAAGAAGAAGGAGGGGAGGAGGAGGAGGAAGAGGAGTAGGAGATCATCATCATCATCAGGTGCCTTGCCACATGGCGTTGGCGATCATGGCCTTCCATCTGTTTCTATCTCTTGTTGCCTCAAGCATCTCTTCCACCCTCTTTGTCTTCAGCCACCCCGCAAGTCCGTCCAACATCTTCTCCCTGGGTCTACCTGGATGCCCTTCTCTCCCTCCCGCTTTCCCGCCGTGACCAGGTGCTCCAATTCCCCCTTCCTCACAAAATGGCCCATAAACGTTGCCTGTCCTTTCCTAATCTTCCATATGAATGATCTTCTTGTGTGTGCCTTCATTAAGACTGTCTCGTTTGTTTTCTTTGCTGTCCATGGAACTCTCAATATTCTTCTTAGAACCACATCTCCGCTGCCTGAATCTTGTTCTGGCTTTGCTTGCTGACTGTCCACGCCTCGCATCCATACAACAGTATTGGTTCTATATACAATTCAAGAACTCTCTTCCTGATGTCATTGATAGGCATTTGTTGGTAAGAACGCCCCTCATCTCCTTGAATGCTGTTCCAGCCCAGCCGATTCTGCTGGCCATTTTTGATGTGCATCTGCCGTCCGGCGAAACGATCGCTCCCAGGCATCTAAAACCTATCAACCTGTCTTAAGGTTGTGCCTTTGCTGTTATTTTGCATGAGGGGATTTCATGTTTTTTACTGATCACCATGACTTCAGTCTTCCTGCTGTTTAGTTCCAACCCTTCCCTGCAAGTCCGTCCAGTATTTTCTCCCTGGGTTACCTGGTGCTCTCTTTCCCTCCAGCTTTTCTGTTGTGACCAGGTGCTCTAATTTCTCTTGCCTCATAAAATGTCTTATAAATGTTACTTGTCTTTTCCTAATCTTCTTTATTAATGGATTTTCTTGTGTCTGCCTCCTTCAAGACTGTCTCGTTTGTTTTCTTTGCTGTCCATGGAACTCTCAACAGTCTTCTTAGAAACCATATTTCAGTTGCCTCAATCTTGTTCTGACTTTGCATGTTGCCTGCCCACGCTTCACATCTGTACAACAGTGTTGGTTCTATATAACACAGAAGAACTCTCTTCTTGATGTCATCTGATTGTCATTTGTTAGTAAGATCGCTTTTCATCTTCTTGAATGCTGTTTTAGCTTGGCCGATTCTCCTGGCTATTTCTGATCAAGGAGTATGTTTGGAGCAAGATCAGCATCTTGCTGAGCTCACTAGAATCGAGGCTGGCTACCGTTGAGCAACGAAGTCTTGCACGGTTGGGTGATCATCACTCGCCACTGGCATACACACTGTCGAACACCATCTTTCAGGGTGCTCTGAATGGAGGCGGTCACTTAGGTTAACAGAGAAAGAGCTGGGTGACAGTTATCAAAGATTTGACCACAACAACCTCAGCATACCTGAATTGTTCGTTGCTGTACCCTTAAGACAGGGGTAGAGGGTCCTGTCTGCTCTTCGTCTATCAGTCCTGCCTAATACCTAAATATGGGTCATGAGGGCTGGATGATGGATGGTGCTGCTGCTATTGATGATGATATGATGATAATGATGATGATGACGACGACGCGATGATGATGATGGTGATGATAGTTGTTGTGGTGGTGGTTGGTGGTGAATGGTGGTGTTGCTGCTGCTCATGATGATGGATGATCGGTGAGTTGGTAGTGGTGGTGGTTGTGTTAGGTGAGATGGTGTGGTAGTTGTGGTTGCTGCTGCTGTTGCTGTCGCTGCTGTTGCTCATGATAATGGTGATGATGGTAGTGGTAGTGGTGGTGGATGGTGCTGCTGCTGTTGCTGTCGCTGCTGTTGCTCATGATAATGGTGATGATGGTAGTTGTGGTGGTGGGTGGTAGTGGTAGTACAAAAAAGAATCTCTTCGAGGAAAAAGAATCACTCTTGGACAAAAAAGAATCTGTCTTGGACAAAAAGTATCCCTCTTGGACAAAAAGAATCCCTCTTGGACAAAGCCCTAATTTTAAACAAACTTTTGGACACTGGCAGCTGAAGAAGACGTTTGGCCAACTACACGAATTCCCACGCTCCATGAATATCAAGAGAGATATCAATGGTACCATTTTCAGCTTCTTGCACGTATGAAGCATTGAAGCAAAACTTACGCTTCCTTGTTCATATTGGCATTGAAGCAGTGATGCCCAGTAGGTGTCTTTCAGAATGGTGATCTGTTGGAATGTGTCGAGATGATACTATTGCGATTATAGGTGGTCTCTGTAGTTGTTGTTGTTGATGCATTCTTGTTGTTGTTGTTGTCCTTCTTCTTCTTCTTTGTTTTTGTTTTTGTTCTTTTTCTGTCTTTTCTTGTTCTTGTTCTTGCTTGTTCTTGTTCTTTCTGTACTTCTTCTTTTCTTCTTCTCCGTCGTCGTCGTCGTTGTTGCTGTTTTCTTCTTCTTCTTCTCGTTTGATCTGTCAGTCGCTGCGGATTTAGTGAGTGACTCGCGTTGCTCTAGATGGGAGACGTTACCTCGCCAAAGGACAGCGCCATATTTTTCTGCATTCCAATTGGGTTTTTTCCTGTCCCAGTATTCGCGCCTCCTCAGTGGCATCAATTACATGCGTTTCATTCCGGCTCCACAATGCACCACCAACTCCACATTCATTCAGTCGGACCAAGTCCTAGTGCCTGGAAGCCCATGGGAGCCAGAGATGTTCAATCTCCACGAAGCCACTCACCAGAGAAGATCCTGGACTGCTACTGATCGCTTTGGTGGATTCAACAAAAAAAAGTCTTTTCTTATCCAACCTTTATTTGCATAACATACGACGTTTTTATATACATACATACATACATACATACATACATACATACATACATATATACATACACACACACACATACATACATACATATATACACACATACATACATACATATATGTATGTATGTATATATGTATGTATGTACATGTATGTATACACATAGATAGATAGATAGATAGACAGATAGATAGACAGACAGATAGACAGACAGACAGACAGATAGATAGATAGACAGACAGACAGATAGATAGATAGATAGATAGACAGACAGACTGATAGACAGACAGGCAGACAGATATATAGATAGATAGATAGATAGAGACAGACAGACAGATAGATAGATAGATAGATAGATAATTGGATGGATAGATGGATGGATGGATGGATGGATAGATACATAGATACATAGCTACATAGACAGATAGATTATTTAGCAGCTAAAGCTCCATATATGAAAGCCTTCCGTTTTCTGCCACCTCTGACCCACTGGGTTGGAGACGGTCACTCCACTACCCACCTCTGACCCCTGGTTGGACGGTCACTCATACCACTCTGACCCTGTGTTGTGATGGTCACTCCACTACCCACCTCTGACCAGCTGTGTTGTGATGGTCACTCCACTACCCACCTCTGACCCTCTGGGTTGGAGACGGTCACTTTACTACCCACCTCTGACCCGCTGTATTGGGAATGGCTACTTCAATACCCATCTATGACCCGATGCGTTGTGGATGGTCGCTCAACTACCCACCTATTACCCGCTGTGTTGGTGATGGCCACTCCACTACCCACCTCTGACCAGCTGTGTTGCGATGGTCACTCCACTACCCACGTACTACTCGCTGTGTCGGAGTTGGTCACCCCACTACTCACCAATGACCAGCAGTGTTGGGAATGGTCGATTTACTACCCACCTCTGACCTGCTGTGTTGGGGATGGTCATTTCACTACCCACCTCTGACTCGCTGATTTGGGGATGGTCGCTCCAATACCCACCTATGACCTAATGATTCGGGGATGATCACTTTACTACCCACCTCTGACCCAATGGGCTGTGAATGGTCAGTCCACTACCCACTTATGACCTGTTGGGTTGGGAATGGTCACTCCAGTACCCAATCGGAGGTTCATCATCATCAGGTGCCTTAATGCATGGCGTTGGCGATCATGGACCTCCATCTGTCTCTATGTCTTGTTGCCTCAAGCATCTCTTCCACCCTCTTTGTCTTCAGCCACTCTGCAAGTCCGTCTAGTATCTTCTCCTTGGGTCTACCTGGTGCTCTCTTTCCCTCCAGCTTTCCTGTTGTGACCAGGTGCTCTATTTCCCCTTTCCTCATAAATGGCCTATGAAAGTTGCCTGTCTCCTCCTAATCTTCCTTATCTTGTGTCTGCCTCCATCAAGACTGTCTCGTTTTGTTTTCTTTGCTATCCACGGAACTCTCAACATTCTTCTTAGAAACCCATCTCGGCTACCTTAATCTTGTTCTGGCTTTGTGTGTTGACTGTCCACGCCTCACAACCGTATAACATTATCGGTTTTACATAACATTCAAGAACTCTCTTCCTGATGCTACTTGACAGGCATTTGTTGATAAGAATGCTTTTCATTTTCTTGAATGCTGTTTTGGCTTAGACAATTCTGCTGTATTCTGATGTACATATGCCGTCTGGAGACATGGTCGTTCCCAGATATTTAAACTTATCAACCTGTCTCAAGGTTCTGCCGTTTGCTGTTATTTTGCATGAGGGGATTTCATGTTTTTTACTGATTACCATGACTTCAGTCTTCTTGCTATTTAGCTCCAACCCTGTATTTTTGCTTTCTATTTCTATGATATTCACAAGGTTTTGTAGGTCCCTTTCATTTTCTGTAACTAGCACGGTGTTGTCTGCGTAACGACTGTTATCATTTCCCCTCCAACCTTTAATCCAGGGAATTCTTCTAGGTTTCTCATGATGTTTTGGCTGTAAAGTGAAAACAGGTCTGGTGACAGAACACAACATTGTCTGACTCCTCTTTTGATATTTTGGAAAGAGTTTATATCTTTTTCTATTCTCATACTACTGCTCTGCATACAGCAATGTTCGACGTAAGCCTCACGCCATGTTCTCTCTCACAACAACTCCAAGAGCAGTGCTAACCAAATCATGCACGTAGCGAGGAAAGAAGGCCAGGAAACATCCAAACACTCAAATATACAAAACAGACTCAGAAAATGTCCAACATTCTAAGTATCTAGGATCTGTAAAAGCCAATGACGGCTCTTCCACCAAAGATGTGAAAACAAGAATTGGCATGGCAAAACAAAACAAAACAAAAATGGTACAGTTAAAGTTTGTAAAGACAGAGGGCTTTCCAAAGATTTCAAACTAAGAATCCTGAAAATTTTGATTTGGCCTGTTTTAGTGTATGGCTGCGAAGCCTGGACACTAAGAAAAGACGAAGAAAATAAAATCATTGCAGCAGAAAGGTGGCTCTGTAGACGACTTCTCAGAGTCAAATGGACAGACAGAAGAACGAACGATTGCGCTTAAAAGGAACTAAATGTTAAGCTGGTTTTCTTTCTCATTGCTGTTGTCACTCTTCTTTCTTTCTTTATATTTCTTCTTGTTTCTTCTTCTAAAACCTTTTATTCTGATTAACAGTAATCTGGCAACCAGCTTCATTCTCGATTGCACGTCAGTTTTGCAAAGTATTCTTATCTTCTGTATCCGTCTGTAAACAGGAGAGACATCAAAGTTTAAGCATTTGGTTACCACAGCATTTGAGACTGATCCCGCAATACCTGCCGACTATAGTTAATAAAATGCTGCACCTAATGTCATCAGAGCCTACTCTCCATGATAACATGTGGACCATGATGGCCATTCTACAAAACAATCAGTCATACATGAACAATGGTGAAGCATTTTCAGAGTCTCCCCTCCTTCAAAACATCTCCAACGTCACAGAATTTCTACCAAACAATCAGTCAGTTGTGGAGAAAGGAGAAGTGTATCTACCATGGAGAAATCCTTGGAACGTGGTGAGTTACGAAATGTCCCGGGCGATCATACAGGTGGTGCAACTGTACGTCTTCCCTCCTGTCTTTCTGTTCGGTGTAGTCACCAACATCATCAACATCGTGGTGTTTTATCGTCAGGTGAGGGTTCTTCTCTCTGTCTTTTTTCTTTCTCTTTCTTTCTCTCACTCACTGTCTCTGTCTTCTTCCTTCACTCTCCCTGTCTCTCTGTTTCTGTCTCTGTCTGTCTGTCTCGTCTCTCTCTCTCTTCTCTGTCACTTTGTCTCTCTCTTTCTCTAACTCTCTCTCTCTCTCTTTCTTTCTTTCTTTTTCAAAGGAAATAAGAGGGAAGCAGGGAGAATTTTTAATATTAACCAGAGAACATAACTCTTGAGAGTCATGTAGAAATTATCTCCCATGTTGCAGAATTTCTCAAATCTAACACAGTTTGCGCTACCCATTCAGCTAGCATAGAAGCAGCTACAAAACACAAGAACCGTAAGTTCAGAACATTCCTCCAAAAAGGAGCGCCCAAGCCTACTTTATACTCTGCAACTACCCTACACACAACTATGAGAGAGGAGAGAAATACATACAATAGTATTGGTCTTATGTTCAAGATTGACATAGTCTTTTATTCTTGAACTGACCAAACACACACACATAGACAAGACAGAACATATACAGGGATGCTTTCCCTCTCTCACTCTCTCTCTCTATTTCCTTCTTTCTCTCTCTCTCTGTTCTCTGTCTCTCTGTCTCTGTCTCTCTCTCTCTCTCCGGTTTCTGTCTCTCTCCATCTCTGTCTGTCTGTCTGTATCTCTCTCTCCTTCTGTCTGTCTGTCTGTCTCTCTCTGTTTATCTGTCATCTATCTATCTATCTATCTGTCTATCTATCTATCTCTCTCTCTCTCTGTCTCTCTCTATCTATCTATCTATCTATCTATCTATCTATCTATCTATCTATCTATCTTCTATCTACTACTACCTACCTATCTATCTATCTATCTATCTGTCTATCTATCTCTCTTTCTCTCTCTCTCTCTCACTCACTCACTCTGTCTCGGTCTCCCTCTGTCTCTCTGTATGTCTGTCTCTGTCTGTCTGTCTGTCTCTCTTTCTCTCTCTCTCTTTCTTTCTCTATCTCTTTCTCTCCTCCTTCTCTCCTCTCTTCTCTCTCTCTTTCTTTCTCTTTCACTGACTCTCTCTCCTCCTCCTCTTTCTCTCTCTCCCCTCTCTCTTTTTCTCTCTCACACACACTCTCTCTCTCTCGCTCTCTCTCTTTCCTTCTCTCATCTGTCTCTCTCTCCTTCTGTCTCTCTCTTTCTCTCTCTCTCATGCTCTCTCTCTCTCTCTCTCTCTCTCTCTCTCGCTCGCTCTTGCTCGCTCGCTCTCTCGTTCTATCTATTTATTTATTTATCTACCTATCTTTTCTCTCCCTCTCTCTCTGTCTCTCAGTCTCCCTCTCTTTCTCTCTGTCAGTCTGTCTCTCTGTCTCTGTCTGTCCGTCTGTTTGTCTGTCTGTCTGTCTGTCTTCCTCTCTTTCTTCTCTTCTTCTTCTTCTACTTCTTCTTCTTCTTCTTCTTCTTTCCCTCCTCCTAATCTTGCATTAACTCCGAGAAGTCATTGGTACGCTGCACTAAACTGTTCACCAGATTCTTCCAGTTCTGTCAGTTGTGTGCCAAAGCTTGGGTCTCTGCACATGGTTTCTCTGTACATTCCACAATGCTGTCAATTCATCGTTTTCTCCTGTCTTTACCTCCACCTCCTCCCTCAATAGCCTCCTGGAGGATTGATTTAGCAAGGCCATTGGATCTTGTTACATGATCATACCACCGTAGTTTCTTTTCTTCAACTGATGTCCAGATCTTCATAGGGTCGAGAGTATGTAGTGTTTGGTATCTGATTTCTATGGCTTCGATTCGTCTTTCCAAATCTGCTGTGAAAATCCACGTCCATACGAGGAAATGGAATATCCAGTGCACGTAGGAGCCTGATCTTGTGATTCATGGAGATGGTCTTGTCCTTCCATACAGGTGTCAATCTGATCTTGTGATTCATGGAGATGGTCTTGTCCTTCCATACAGGTGTCAATCTGATCTTGTGTTTCATGGAGATGTTCTTGTCCTTCCATACAGGTGTCAATCTGATCTTGTGTTTCATGGAGATGTTCTTGTCCTGCCATACAGGTGTCAGTCTGATCTTGTGTTTGTGGAGATGTTCTTGTCCTGCCATACAGGTGTCAGCATCATCATGTGTTTCATAGAGGTTTTCACTTCCATACAGGTGTCAGTCTGATCCTATGTTTCATGAGAGTTCTTGTCCTTCCATACAGGTGTCTGTCTGATCTTGTGTTCATGGAGATGTTCTTGTCCTTCCATACAGGTGTCTGTCTGATCTTGTGTTTCATGGAGATGTTCTGTCCTTCCATTCAGGTTCACTGATGTCTATCTTGTGTTTGCATGGTTTGTACTCAGTTGTATCTTTGCTTGTCCTTCTTACTCATCGGCTTTGTTTGTTCTTTACAGTGCTTGATTTTGTACTCGTCGTAGCTTTGCTTGTTTTGTATCAGTGTCTGTTTGTACTAGTCGATTGTTGTTTGTATCAGTCGTAGCTTTGTTTGTTTTGTACTCAGTCGTAGCTTTGTTTGTTTTGTATCAGTCGTATGCTTTGTTTGTTTGTTTTTACTCAGTCGTAGCTTTGTTTGTTTTTACTCAGTCGTAGCTTTGTTTGTTTTTACTCAGTCGTAGCTTTGTTTGTTTTATACTCAGTCGTAGCTTTGTTTGTTTTATACTCAGTCGTAGCTTTGTTTGTTTTATACTCAGTCGTAGCTTTGTTTGTTTTATACTCAGTCGTAGCTTTGTTTGTTTTATACTCAGTCGTAGCTTTGTTTGTTTTATACTCAGTCGTAGCTTTGTTTGTTTTATACTCAGTCGATAGCTTTGTTTGTTTTATACTCAGTCGTAGCTTTGTTTGTTTTATACTCAGTCGTAGCTTTGTTTGTTTTGTACTCAGTCGTAGCTTTGTTTGTTTTTACTCAGTCGTAGCTTTGTTTGTTTTGTACTCAGTCGTAGCTTTGTTTGTTTTATACTCAGTCGTAGCTTTGTTTGTTTTGTACTCAGTCATAGCTTTGTTTGTTTTGTACTCAGTCGTAGCTTTGTTTGTTTTGTACTCAGTCGTAGCTTTGTTTGTTTTGTACTCAGTCGTAGCTTTGTTTGTTTTTACTCAGTCTAGCTTTGTTTGTTTTGTACTCAGTCATAGCTTTGTTTGTTTTGTACTCAGTCATAGCTTTGTTTGTTTTGTACTCAGTCATAGCTTTGTTTGTTTTGTACTCTGTCATAGCTTTGTTTGTTTTGTACTCAGTCGTAGCTTTGTTTGTTTTGTACTCAGTCATAGCTTTGTTTGTTTTGTACTCAGTCATAGCTTTGTTTGTTTTGTACTCAGTCATAGCTTTGTTTGTTTTGTACTCAGTCATAGCTTTGTTTGTTTTGTACTCAGTCATAGCTTTGTTTGTTTTGTACTCAGTCATAGCTTTGTTTGTTTTGTACTCAGTCATAGCTTTGTTTGTTTTGTACTCAGTCATAGCTTTGTTTGTTTTGTACTCAGTCATAGCTGTTTGTTTTGTACTCAGTCATAGCTTGTTTGTTTTGTACTCAGTCATAGCTTTGTTTGTTTTGTACTCAGTCATAGCTTTGTTTGTTTTGTACTCAGTCATAGCTTTGTTTGTTTTGTACTCAGTCATCAGCTTTGTTTGTTTTGTACTCAGTCGTAGTGTTTGTTTTGTACTCTGTCTACGCTTGTTTGTTTTGTACTCTGTCATAAGGTTTCTTTTGGTTTTGTACTCAGTCGTAGTATTTCCCGTGCTGCTTTTACGCTATAGTGCTGATGTTGTCTTTGCTGTCCTCCAGAGGATTTCTGGTTTGGATCCCTCATCGCTAATGATGGATTCCAGGTAAGTTAATCGTTGAACAGTTTCTAGCGTCAGCCCATGGACAGTTATGTATCAGTATTGATGGTGATGGTGTGGCTGGCCATCAGTTTGCTCTTCTTGGTGGTAGTGTGAAGTAGGATGTGTGTAAGGGCTTGACAGACAACACGCGTACTTGTTCTTCATCACGACTGCCGGTTGCTGCCTGTGGTGTACGCTGTAGTCTGTGGTGGAAAACACATAGCATACACCACAGCCACAGCGGACACCTTGGACATGAACCAGCCAACACTGAGTTGTCTTCTTCTTGAAAGGTTTCTTCTGTTTCGTTTCTGTGTATATCAGACCAGGGTTGTCGTTTTGTTGAGTAAAGGTGTCTGTTTCTTTTGCTCGTTTTTTTTTTCTTTTGTTTTATTTGTTTGTGTGATTTTTGTTTTTGTTTATGTTTTTGTCTTTCTGTCTGTTCGTACCATTGCAAGGGAGATAAACTTACTTTTCCTTTCTTGGTGTTGTAACAACGTTCCCGCATTTACTTTGACCAACAATTGTAGATTATTATACTTTGCTGAGTCCACATGGAACTCACAGAGAGAGACAGACAGACAGACAGACAGACAGACAGAGACAGAGAGAGACAGAGAGATAATTATAGATAGAGAGAGCATTAGAAACACACAATAACTCCATTCCCTCAAAAAAAAAATTATTCAATTACCTCTTAAAAATACAAAATAGAATCAGAACGCATATTTAACCTTTTGAATCCTGAAACCTGTCCATCAGCATTGTCAACCATGCAAGCAAAGCAAAACCTTAACCCTTTGACTCCCTCACCCTATCCACCAGCTTCCAAACAAACTCGTTGTTATTTGTCAATATGAAGATTGTAATACTTTTGTTAGTAT
>JAPXFY010007134.1:0-11380 GCA_030674185.1 Monoplex corrugatus | reverse complement strand
TACAGGTATTTGTTAATAGCTCTGGTAAGTTACACAGATTAACCCTAATCCTGACCCTAACCCTAACTTGACCCTGACCCTAACTCTAACCCAACCTACACGTATTTGTTAAAAGCTCTGGTAAGTTGCACATATTAACCATATTACCCCCTCCCCCCTCATTCGTTGCAAAATTCAGGTCTTTGTTCAGTGTTAAGCCGGTGTTAAACATATCAAACCTCCCACCCCCCTCCCGCTATTATATCTCAAATGTTCATGTGCTTGTCTATAGTTCTGATAAACCATACATATCAACCCTCTCCATGCTTCTAGATCTCCCCTCCGTCTACTTTCATCCATCTGCACCTGTCTCACTCTCAGTGTTTGTCATAGTCACGTACTTATGCTACCTGCAATTTGGTTCCTCTAAAACAGGCAGACAGTCAAACAGAGTCTGTCAGTCAGGAAGACAGGCACATAGAATCAGATAGACAGGCAGGCAAACAGAGTCATATGGAAAAAAACAGAGTCAGAAAGACAGGCAAGCAGAGGCAGACGGGCACAGACAAACACACAGGACATACAGACAGACGCAGACACACTGATAGAGTCAGAGAGAGAGACAAAGACAGTCAGACAGACAGACAGACAGACAGACAAAGTCAGACAGATATACAAATTCAGTCAGGTAGACAGACAAATGGACAGACAGACACAAACAAACAGACACAGGCAGGCAGGCAGGCAGGCAAAAACAGACAGCAGACAAAGATAGACAGACAGACAGACAGACAGACAGAGACAGACAGACAAGAAAACATCAGACAGACAGAGACAGACAGACAGACAGAGACAGACAGACAGACAGAGCCAGCCAGCCAGCCAGCCAGACAGACAGCCAGCCAACCAGACAGACAAACAAAACAGACAGACTGAACAGAATAGAACAGAACAGAACAGAACAAACATAACAGAAACAGAACAGAACAGAACATAACAGAACAGAACAGAACAGAACAGAACAGTTACGGTCAGACACAATTATTTTAATCAACGTTAGACCTTCGTTACTGTGCTATCTTGTTTCAGCCCCGTTCACGCGATGGACGAACGCCGCCTGGGGCAAAACAGCGAGTGTGACCACATCTACTTCTCACCATAGTTCAGTGCCAGCGATCACGGACCGACTGTCCTCCTCCTGTTACCATCATCTGAACAGTAGCTCCATTGTCTCTGTGGATTTGGGCATCGTTGGTCCATGCTGTTAGAGTGTGGATCAGTGATATGGGCAAGTGTTTACTTGTTCTCTTACTCTCTCTGCGTCTCTGTGTGTCTGTCTGTCTCTTGTCTGTCTGTCTGTCTCTTGTCTATATGTCTGTCTGTCTGTCTCTGTTTCTGTCTCTGTCTCTGTCTCTGTCTCTTCTCTCTCTCTCTCTCTTTCTTTCTTTCTCTCTCTCTCCCTCTCTCTTTCTTTCTCTTTCTCATTCCCACTTTCTCTCCCTCTCTCTGTTTACCTCTCTCTCTTTCTCTCTGTTTATCTCCCCCCTCTCTCTCTTGCTTTCTCTGTCTGTCTGTGTGTCTGTCTCTGTCTATCTGTCTGTGTGTCTGTCTCTGCCTATCTGAATGTCTGTCTGTCTCTTTCTCTGTGTGTCTGTGCGTCTGTCTGCCTGTCTGTCTGCCTGTCTCTCTGTCTCAGTGTGTCTGTCTGCCTCTGTATGCCTGTCTGTCTGTCTCTCCATCTGTCTGCCTGTTTGTCTGTCTGTCTGTCTGTCTCCGTCTCTCTCTCTCTCTTTTTTTTAAAGGACTGGACTTCCTAAGATATCAGTTTCTGTTTCCTTCAGTGATTATTTGTTTGTTTGTTTTATGTTTGTTTATGTGATTATTTATTTGTTTGTTTGTTTACGTGTTTATTCATTCTTTTGTTTGTTTGTTTCAAGTCTGCTATTGTTCACCCTCTCCTCAAGAAATACAATTTAGACCCAAATGAACTGAAAAATTACCGGCCTATCTCTAATCTCTCTTTCTTGTCAAAACTCATCGAAAAAGTTGTCCTCAACCAGCTGAACTCTCACCTGTCTGCCAACAATCTCCTCAATCCTTTCCAGTCAACCTACCGCCAGTGCCATAGCACTGAAACTGCCCTGCTACACATTCTCAACAATCTCCTCTTTGCAACTGATACTGGCAAAGTCTCTCTCCTCACACTCCTTGATCTGTCTACAGCCTTCAATACCCATTGACCATGGTATTCTCCTTTCTAGACTTCATCATACTTTTGGCATCTCTGACATTGCTCTCTCCTGGTTCACTTCATATCTATCAAACAGAAAACAAACTGTTCTCATTAATGGCACTTACTCTCAACCTGCATACCTGACCTGTGGTGTTCCACAAGGATCTGTCTTTGGCCCTGTTCTTTTCACTCTTTACACCTCCCCCCTGTCCACCATCATCAACTCCCACTCTATAATATAAACACCATTTCTATGCTGATGACACCTAGCTTCTAGACAGTGACACACCAGACAATATACAGCGCCTCTTGACTCGCACCACTGAGTGTTACTCGGACATTAAGAACTGGATGACGTTCAACAAACTTCAGCTTAATGATGACAAGACAGAAGCTATCCTCATTGCCACTCATCAGAAACTTTCTCAGCTGCCTCCTCTTTCTCTCCCATTATGTAACACATCAGTCCCAATTTCTGATTCAGCTAAAAACCTTGGTGTCTGTATTGACTCTACCCTCTCCATGAACAACTTTGTTTCTCAAACTGCCAGATCTTGCTACTATCACCTCCATCGTAAAAGCCTGATCAGGAAGTACCTCTCTGTGGAAACAACTGCAAAACTCGTTCTCTCCTTCATAATGTCTCGCATTTACAATTGCAATTCACTCTTGTCTGGTCTTCCTGCCTCCACCATTCACATCCTGCAGCGCATTCAAAACAATGCTGCACGTCTTGTACTAAAAAAGAAAAAAGCTGACCACATATCTCCTCTCCTGGCACAACTTCACTGGCTCCCTGTATCAAAGCGCATACATTACAAACTAGACACCATGTGCGACAAAAGCCTCAATAACGCAGCCCCCGTTTACCTGTCAAGCCTACTTGAGATCTATCTTCCCTCACGTACCCTCCGCTCTGCCTCCGATCCTCTGACTTTTCGCTTTCCACGCACTAAGCTCAATATCTATGGTCCACGAGCCTTCTCTGTTTCTGGTCCACTTTCATGGAACAAACTTCCTCTCTCAGTCCGTCAGCAACCTACTTTTGTCTCCTTCAAGTCCGCTCTCAAAACTCACCTTTTCTCCTCTGCATAAAATCCTGACCTCACTCAATCCCCTCTGCAGCCTGTCTCCACTCGGAGGGGAATCACATTGTAATATATAATTGTATATAATATGCTCTCTGTAATTTTCCATTGCCTTTATTCTTTCTCCCCATTTATAGCCGTGTGCGTGTGCGTGTGTGTGTGTGTGTGTGTGTGTGTGTGTGTGTGTGTGTGTGTGTGTGTGTGTGTGTCTCTGTGTGTGTGTGTGTGTGTGTGTGTGCGTGCGTGCGTGCGTGCGTGCGTGCGTGCGTGTGTGTGCGTGCGTGCGTGTGTGTCTGTTTTAGCGCTTAGATTTGATTTTATCAAGATTTTGCGCTTTATAAAATATTGTATATTATTATATTATTATTATTATTATTATATTATTATATTATATTATTATATTATATTATTATATTATGTATCTATTTATATATTTATGTGTTTACTTATTTATTCATTTGTTTATTTATTATTTTTAGTTAGGTAGTGAATTAGTTATCTCGTATCTGTATTGATGTAATTCATGTATCTGTCATTTTTTGTTAATCTACCCTTTCTTTGTTTGTTTGTTTATCTATCTGTTTATTTATCTATTTATCCATCAATCCATTCATCCATCCATCCATCCATCCTCCCTCCCTCCATCCATCCATCCGTCGGTCTGTCGGTCTGTTCGTTCGTCCGTCCGTCTGTCTGCCTGTCTGTCTGTCTATTTATATTCTCTCTCTCTCTCTCTCTCTCTCTCTCTCTCTCTCTCTCTCTCTCTCTCTCCATCTATCTATCTATTTACCTACCTACCTATCTATCCATCTGTCTATCCATCTATCTATCTATATATCTATGTATCTATCTATCTATCTCTATCTATCTATTTATCTATCCATCTATCTATCTATCTATCTATCTCTATCTATCTATTTATCTGTCAATCTATCTATCTGTCTGCCTGTCTATCTATCTATCTATATATCTATCTATCTATCTGTCTGTCTGTCTGTCTATCTATCTATCTGTCTATTGTCTATCTGTTTTTCTATCTATCTAAAGAACTATCTACCTTTCTATGTGTTTATTTGTTGTTGTTGTTTTTTTCAGGAAGAACCTTACAGTTTACTGTTTACCTATCACCAGTGGTAAGCACTGGAGTCTGTGCTGTGTATCATGGTGATCATAGCGGATCCAGCATTTTCCTCACATGTCAACGTTCCATCCGAACGTCAACAGTGTACGTCGGCTCTATGGCAAATGTCTCCAGCATCTGTGAAATCCTCGTCTACGTCGACATGGAAGGTGAGTTTTGTATGACATCCAGGTTAGAATTACTGTAACTTGTAGCAGTGTACAGATTTTTATAGCGACTGTCTTCATTAATTTATCTTTTCCCTGGACGTTTCTAAAAGCTTGAAAGACACCTAACGAACAGGAATGCTTCAATAAATGAACTTAGTTGATCAACTTTAAATGCGTTAAACATGAGTTTTCTACGGACTTAGGAAATACCTTGCTAGCACCAATCTGTTCTCTAAGTCTGAATCAGATCCAGTTAAGGACGATATTCTCCCTGGTATGTTCGGTGCCAGCGTATGTCATATTTTCGAATAACTTGGAGCAGACCTGACCGAAGATGCTGAGGCACAAATACGCATTTCGGTTGCAACAGGGGTCACAGTCCTGGATCCTAATAGCGTTTCACGCTGGTACTATCTAAGTAGGACCTCAGGACCTGGCGAGCTCATGGGTTTATGTGCTGGCTTAAGGCTTGTGCCGTGATCATTTTGGATCTTCTCCATCACAGGCACATGTGACGTTAGTGCATATTGAATTCATTCCGAGCGCGGAGACGTCATCTTGAGAAATTGAAACCAAAACTAAAAGCAAAGGTAGAAATAGCCACACTGAACGGGATCTAGAAAAACAGCACCATTAACTTCAGTATCGAATGACTCGAGATGATACAGGTGGTTCGTAGTATCCACATATCGAATGACTGGAGGTGATATAGGTGGTTCGTAGTATCCATCTATCGAATGACTCGAGCTGATACAGTGGTTCGTAGTATCCATCTATCGAATAACTCGAGATGATACAGGTGGTTTGTAGTATCCATCTATCGAATGACTCGAGATGATACAGGTGGTTCGTAGTATCCATCTATCGAATGACTCGAGATGATACAGTGGTTTGTAGTATCCATCTATCGAATAACTCGAGATGATACAGGTGGTTTTTAGTATCCATCTATCGAATGGCTCGAGATTATGCTGGTGGTTCGTAGTATCCATCTATCGAATGACTCGAGATGATACAGGTGGTTCGTAATATCCATCTATCGAATGACTCGAGATTACACAGGTGGTTTGTAGTATCCATCCATTTCAGCAGGTGTGAGACGCTGCTAGAGTTCAGGTCTTTGAACACAAACGCCTAAACAAATGTGTGTCATATATCATCAGTCTTCGAATGGAGGATCGAAAACAATGTAGAGACCAAGATCAAACACCTTCGTGGACAAGCGGGAACCTCTTACAGCAAATGCGAAAAGACACAAGCTTGCTTGATTTGGTCAAGTCTTCTACCACAAAACACTTTCCCAAACCGTCTTTCGGTGGACCTTGGAAAGAAAGAAACCTTCACAGAGCTTGACAGACTAGGGGCTGTGGGTAAAACCTGAAAGAAACGATCAACTTCTGACTGCTTGACCTGTTTGTTGCCGTATCCACGAGACTAAGATGGACGATCCTGTTTGCTGCTGCGTCTCATCAATATCCTTATCAGTAAACAATACTGGTTTATAGGACTGGATAAGGATGATGACAATGGTCATGTTGATGATGATGATATGATGATGATGATGATGATGCACAGCAACACTCCGTCCAAGACGATCTTCCACAGAACCCAGGAGGAAAGGGGGAGAAAACATGGCAGGGAAAGGAATAGCGCTATGACAAAACAAAAAATAAACAAAACAAAAAAAAAACAAATCGCAAAACAAAAAACAAAAACAAAAAAACAAACACAAAATCAAAACAAAACAAAACCAACAACAACAACAACAACTGAAACCAGAACTCAATTCCATTGGAGGACCTTGACAATCGATTTCAATGTTCCTTATTTTCACATCCCCAGCATATAGAGTTTATGCATAGAGTTAAGACATCTGCCATGTTTAGCTTAGATCAATTTTTTTCTGTCATACAGCATCGATGGTGTTAATAGATATAGCACTTTTAAAGACTTTTTTTTAAAATCTGGAACAGGAAGTTATTCTTACCCATAACGTCCTTCTCAGATGAATGGTGCTGAGGATGTGACGGTGATGATGACGATGACGATGATGACGACGACGATGATGATGATGATGATGATGATGATAATAATCGATGATGATGCACATAATGGCAATTAAAAGGCTGACTGCCTGGCCAAGAATGCCACAAGGGAAAAGATGCCTTAATCCTTCATTCCTTACACAGATGTAAAATCCAGATTATACAGTTATGTGAGAAATCTGTGGCAGGAGGATTGGAATAAACAGACATATAACAAACTTTTCCAAACCCACCCAACCTGAAAGAAATTCTCCCATCTGCTGCAATCGTAAGAAAGAGACAGTGTAACGTAGGTCACACACGGGTCACACATCCTACACTCATTTGTACTTTTTAAAAAAATGAAGAAACACCATGGTGTATACCGCGTGACAAGCCATTGAGCATCAGACACCTTCTTCTTTGAATGCTGGGACTTGTACGATGTGAAACATGCGCACTACACGGTGGACTCCATGAAGAACCTCTTCTGAGACGTACCTCCTTAGGCAAATTTCCACAGTTTTTACAAGAGATCAGTAAATTTCAACCTGATATAATTTACGTCGAGTTTTTTTTCTTTTAGTGCATTTTAGACTTGCAAGATTAATGGTGAGTATGGTTTTTAACAGTTGTCTTTTATCTTAACCTAGTTGTTGTTTTTGACGTGGTGTTATCCCTGATATGGCTCTAGTAGTCGGCTGGGTTATAAGCAATATGCACTAAAACTTGATGCTATTGATGATGCTGATGATGGTATAGTACAGTTTGAATGTTTGGTAACATCATTGTCACCCTGCCTCACTAAAGGTATCAACAGCAACAACGTGGCTCACAGGAAATGGGCCAAGACCGGAACAACGCCATTCCCCTTATCACAAGTGTCGGCCATTGTGGATGGAGATCTGGCGTCATGCGTGACGTCTGCACAACCTTTTTATATCGACCTAGGGGAGGTGCACGTGGTTGAGGGCATCATCATACATACTGGTGAGCAAGAGAATACGAGGAAAACTTGCACCTGATCATAAGTACCTCAGCTATAGTACATGTACTATCTACGAAGACGGTTTCTGACGTATTCGTTTCTTCATCATTAATATATTAATATTTTGTTTGCCTGTCGAGAAGTCCTATAGCGAATTATCTTTAAAACGTTATTTCACTTGTTCACTGTCATGGTTAGTCATTTTTTTAGTTTCATTCCTATTCATTTAATTTATACATTTACAAAATTTGTTTTGTTAGTTTGTTTGTTTAAATCGTTAATTATGGTAACGTTATTTGTTAGTTTTATCTTCTCCTTGAAACAATTGTTTTCTGGATTATCTTTTCTAAAAGATCAAAATTGACTATTTTCAAATGTCCTCTTCATTCCTCCTCTATCCCCCCAGCCGACATATTTTTGTTGTTTTATATTTTTATTTTTGGTCTAAAATTACTTTAGTGAATACACATTAAATCAAAGACCACCACCTCACTCCTCAGCATGGAAACACTGAATTAATGTTCCCTTGCATTGCACAGATTTGGAAAAAAAAAATGCTAGCTAGCACCTGCGATGATCTTTATGTGGCTTTGTCTTTTCTAAACCTGACACTAACATAGTTCGGTTTCAACCACCTGACTCCTAGGTGACGACATGGAAACTGATAAAAATGAAAGCCTCATAAACAATGTAGCTAATGGTACGACGTGGAATGCTTTTCACCAGTTTGCTTTAATGTTGCAAACATAATCAACACAGAAGGCTTTCTCTCTCTGTCTCTCTTTCTGTCTCTCTCTGTGTCGATGTCTCTCTCTCTCTTTCTGTCTCTCTCTGTGTCGATGTCTCTCTCTGTCTCTCTCTCTTTCTCTCCCCTTTCTCCCTGTATTTCTTTTTGTCACAGAGACAGAGAAAAAAAAAAAGAGAGAGAGAGAGAGAGAGAGAGAGAGAGAGAGAGAGAGAGAGAGAGACATACGCATATTCATTCCAAAGGTGTTTTAAAATGATGTATGACACTTAATCAAGAACAACAACAACAAAAATGTATCCTCAACATGTCATAATATCACAAACATTTTCAATGGATTACCTATTAATGGAGAGGCAAAGGGAACAATCATGATAGGTGCAATGCAGGTATTTTCGAGTATTTCAGGAAACCAAACTGAGATGTTACCTGTTCCATAGACTCAGACGTTCAAAAATATTGATTTTAGTCTTTCCAAAACAGAATGACTGTCAAACCAGTCAAACTTAACTTCGTATTTTTAAAAGGTGTTTGTTTTGTTTACAGTTAACTATGATCAATATAAAGAGACAAACTTCAGCATTCATCCTGAAAACAAAAGTAACACTAACTTCACCCTATCACATCATGCCATACATTGTTATGGGCGTTAATCTATCTATTGTATTTTTCTATGGCATCATCGAACTTGGGGAGATTTTTCTTCGTATTTACTTTCTTATTTTTTTGGTCCCATCTTCTACGCCATCTTAATGGTCACAGAAGCTGGCACGTTCTTTTTACAATACGATGATGATGACGGCGTTGAGGATGCTAACTATGATGCTATGGCGTTCCATCTAGCATTGAGACTGCGTGACAGGTCTGTACTCTACGCTTATTATCACATTAATATATCCCGGCATCAACCAGACCCGAGAGATACAGACACCTGCGGTACTGGTGAAAAGATTTAAGCAACACCCTCAATGATGCACCCGTGAAGTGGACGAGATTCAATTGTGTGGGTCCAGTCTTCCCAGTAAGCCAGTAGCACGTTCAGCTTGGGATAGGAGCCAAGCCAAGTCAGTTGGAGCCGAAAAATCCCACAATGATTTTTGTGGGGACTGACAGGGATTCGAACCCACAATCTCCCAGTCGGTAGCCCATCGCGCTAACCACTACACCATGGTGACTGGTATTTTTATAGGTTTTGTTGGGAAGACTTTGTGTTGACTCACTTGCAATGTCGTGTTGTTAAAAAACGCCCAATGTGGGGCTCAAACCCACGACCCTGGGATTAAAAGTCCCATACGCTCTACCTACCGACTGAGCTAACCAGGATCCCCGAAGAGCTAAAACTGAAACTGAAGCTGTCGTGTTGTTATTTTCAGTGACGGTGCAGACAGGCGGACAGGTTGTCGTTCTCTTCAAAAGTACGGACAACAAACAGTTATCACGTGGATTACATATTTCCTACCGACACGTGCCATATCATGATATGTATGGTAAGCAATATAACATAGTGTGCTTCATTAAGCACGAGAACTGATGATATTTAATCTTTTAACTCCCGCACCCTATCTACCAACTGCAAAAAAATTAACCCTTTGACTCCCTCACCCTTCCCACCAGCTTCCTGTTGTCTGATAGCTAGGTGGTTCTGACATTCTAATTATACATTCACTATATATTTTTTCTTTTATTTTCTTTGAAGATATTGGATACACATGTCATTTACATGTGACCAAGATTGTTCCAATGACAGGCTCATACAATACTAGTATAAAGATATAGACTAGGTAAAACAAAGCCTAGGTAGGACCTCAGGACTGGCCAGCTCATGGGCTTAATGGTTGTGACGTTAGTTAGTGCATATGGCATTCATTCCGAGCGCAGAAACGTCATCTTGAGAAACTAAAACTGAACCTGAAACAGACATCCATCACATGGGTGACTTGACCGTGAGACCGATGTCTGTTTCAGAAATAAAAAGAAATAGCGACTGCAAAGGTGGCTCCAAGAGTCATGACCTGGACGCGGCCTAGCCCCCTAAAAATGTAGAGAGTTAAGGGCCACAACCCTTGCTGGATAAGGGTTTCTCTTCTGAGGATTTTTTGCTGTCTTGCTCTCCCCTGAGTTTTTTGTTACTATTCTGACATGACTTCAGTAATGGTAATCCGTAAAAAAAACCATGAAATCCATCATGCAAAATAACAGCAAATGGCACAACCTTGAGACAAGTTGGTAAGTTTACATATCTGGGAAGGGTCATCTCACCTAACGGCAGATACATATCAGAAATAGCAAGCAGAATCGGCCAAGCCAAAACAGCATTCGAGAAGATGAAAAGCGTTCTTACCAACAAATGCCTATCAATTAACATCAAGAAGAGAGTTCTTGAATGCTATATAGAACCGATAATGTTACACGGTTGTGAGGCGTGGACAGTCAACACGCAAAGCCGGAACAAAATTGCAGCAGCCGAAGTGTGGTTTATAAGAAGAATGCTGAAAGTTCAATGGACAGCAATGAAAATAAACGAGCCAGCTTTGATGGAGTCAGACACAAGAAGTTTCAGTTTCAGTTTCTCAAGATGACGTCTCCGCGCTCGGAATGAATTCCATTTGCACAAACATCATAGGTGCCACGTGTATGGTGATCATGGTACAAGCCTTAAGCCTGCACATAAACTCGTGAGCTGGCCAGGTCCTGAGGCCCTACTTAGACTTTTAACCTAGACTATATTTTATACTGGTATTTTTCAGCCTTCCACTGGAATAATCTTAGTTACATGTAAATGACTTGTGTATGTGTGTATCTGACCTTCAAAAAAGGAACATGTATATAAAGTAAATAAGTAAATAAAAGTCTGACTCACAACACAAATAGCTATTTTGTATAAACTCGTCTCACATGACAGAACCGCCCCTCCCCCTAGTCAATACCCAAATGCTCTGTCATCTATCAACTAGGTTGAGCCAATATTTTGTTAATCATCGATAGGTAAGTAAGTAAGTAAGTAAGTAGGTAGGTAAGCAAACAAGTAAGCAA
>JAPXFY010007133.1:0-11380 GCA_030674185.1 Monoplex corrugatus | reverse complement strand
GAAAAAAAAAACCTGGAAGGGAACAAAAAAAAACCCCCAAATGCTTTTAGGGAAAAGGAATGGGGGAAAGGGCCCCAAAGGAAAAGGGAAAAGAAATACGGGAAAAAATATAAAAAAGAAATCAGGAAAAAAGGGGAAAAATGAACCCCAAGGGAAAAAGCTTGTTTTAAAAAAACCAAAAGGGCAAGGAAAAAAAAAAAGCCCCAAAAAACAAAAAAGGGTTTCCCCCCTCAGGGTATTTTACAAAAAAATTTGGAGAAATTTTTTTTCCCCCCCAAGGAAAAATAAAATTGAAACAAAAAACGGGTTTGCTTTAAAAATCAAAACCGGGGAAAAACCCCCTTTTTTAAATGGAAAAAAAAAACAAAAAAATAAGAAAAAGGGGGGGGGAAAAAAAGAAAAAATAAAAAAGCCCCCTTTTTAGAAAAAATGACAAAAAAAACGAAAAAACCACATTATAAAAGAAAAAAAATTTTTTAAAAAGGCCCCCCCCCAAAATAATAAAAAAGTTTGAAAATTTAGAGAAACACTTTAAAAAAAAAAAATTGAAAACCCCGGAAAAAAACCCCCCCGGGCCCAAACCCAAAAAATTTTATTGAAAATAAATTAAAAAAGGGGCCTGGAAAAATTTTTTGGGAAATTAAAAAAAAAAATAAACCCCCCTAAAGGGGGATTAATAAACCAACTGGAAAAAAAATCCCCCAAAGATTTTTTTCCCCAAAAAATAAAATTTTTTTTTTTTTGCACTTTCCCAAAAGAAAAAAGGGGGGGTATAGAAATTTCCCCAAAAAAACCCCATGGGAAAAATCAGTTTTGAATGAAAAAATTTGAAAAAAAAAAAAACCCTTTAAAAAAAAATTTATGGGGAAAAACAAGGAAAAAAAATCAAAAAGGGGAAAAAAAAGCAAAAACCCCCAGTGGGGGGTTTTTGTGGAAAAAAAAAAGGAAAATATTAATTTTCCCCCCATAAACATCCTAAGAACAAATTCAAAAGAAAAAGGCCCCAAACGGAAGAAAAAAAGGGAATTTTTAAAAATTTAGGGTTTTTGGGTTAAATTTTTCCCCAAAAGGCCCTTTTTTGTTTCGGGGAAAAAGCCCAGGGAAAGAATTACCCAACCAACAGAAAAGCCCAAAAACATTGAGGGGAAAAAAAAAAAACAAAATTAACCAGAATAATGAAAATTGGGAACAAAACAGTTTTGAAAATAAAAAAATAAAAAAAATTTGGGATTACAACCCTTTTTCCCCATTTTCCCCAAACCACAAAAGGGGGAAAGCCGGGCCCAAGGTTTTGGTTTTTTTTTAAAACCAAAAATCTTTTTTTCCCCACAAATAAGCGAAAAAAACATAAAGAAAAAAACCTAAAAAGAAGACCCCGGGAAATTAAAAAAGGGTTTTAAAAGGGAAAAAAGAAAAAAAAAAAAACATTCGGGGTACACAGATTAAACCATTTGGGGGCCTAAAAAAGCAAAAAAGGGAAAAAAGGGGAAATTTAAACAAAACCTTTTTTTGGATTTTAATTTGAAAATAGAAACCCAAAATTTAAGGGGGTTTTGGAACAAAAAGGAGGCAAGAAAAAACCCAAAAAAACCCGGGTAATCAGCAAAAAAAAAAAAAAAAAAAAAAAAAAAAAAAAAAAAATCCCCCCCAAACCCCAAAAAAACCCCAAGCCAAAACGGAAAACAAAACCCCCTTTAGACGGGTTTTTTGAAAATTTTTTAAATATCTGGGAAAAATTAAAATTTTCCAAACCAAACGGCAGATGCACAAAAAAAAAATAGCCAGTAAAAAAATAAACCCAAACCCCCCCAAAACGCTTTTCAAGAAGTTTTGAAAAGGGCCATTTTTTTAAAACCAACAATCCCTTTAATTCCCAATTTTAAAACATCGGAAAAAGGGGTTTTTTTGTTTTTTTAATAAAAGAACCAATACGGGGTTTTTTAAGGGAAATTTGTAAAGGCCCGTGGAAGCCCCCCAAAAAAGAAAAAGGCCAGAAAAAAAAGGTTTTGGGGCCCAAAGCCGAGTTTGGGGGGGTTTTGGGGAAAAAAAATGGGGGGGAAAATTTTCCCAAGGGACAGCAAAGGAAAACAAAAACAAAAGAAAAAGCCCCCCCCTTTGGAGGGGAAGGCCCGGGAAAAACAAAAAAGTTTTAAAATTTGATAAAAAAGTGAAAAAAAATTTAAAGGAAAAAAAACAAAAAAACCCAGGGGGTTTAAAAAACCTTTTTTTTAATGGGGAAGGGGGAAAATTGGGAAAACCCCCCCACCGGGGCCCAAAACCCCCTTTAAACCCAACAAGAATTTTTGGGGGGAAAATGAAAAAGAAACCCGGTAAACCCCCCTTGGGAAAGAAAAAAATTTTTGGGGAAAATATTGGGGCAGGGGGGGGGCTTGGGGAAACAGAGGGGGGTTGGGAAAAAAACCGTTGGCTTGTTTTGGGCAACGGGGGAAAAGGAAAAAAAAAGGGAGGGCCCCAATTTTTCGCCAAGCCATGGGGTTTAAAAGGGGATTTTTGATGATGATGATGAAAAAAATTAAAAAGGGTAAATAAAATAAAAGGTACAAACACATACTAAAAAAGAAAACAAAAATTAGTTTATTTAAAATTTTTGGGCAAAAAAATAAAAGCCCATCCCTAAAACAACAATAGAAAATGAGAGAAAAGAGGGAAAGAAAAAAAGCTCTTTTCCAAAAAAACCAAAGGATTTTTTTTGCGGGGAAAAAATTGTCCCTTCCGGCCCACCCCAAAATTTTGTTTTTTCTTTTTAAACAAAAAAAAATTAATGAGAAAAACCCCTAAAAAAAAAGGGGCCCTGGGGGAAAAAAAATTTGGGAGATAAAAGGGAAAAAAGGGGCCCCTTCTTTTAACCCCCAAAAAAAACTTTTTTTCAAAATTTGGTAAAAAAAAAGGAAAAATGACCCTACAAAAACCCCTTAGGGGAATAAATAAAAAAAAAAAAAAGGGGAAAAAAAGGGGGCCCCGGGTTTTTAAAAAAAAAGAAAAAGAAAAACGGGAAGGGCCATGGGAAATTAAAAAAAAAAAACCCCCTTTCTTTGAAAACGAAAAAAAGGAAAAGGGCAAAAACCCCTTGGGCCCCCAAGTTTCAAAAGGGCCAGTTTTTTAAAATTTAAGAAAAAAGCCCGCAAAAACCCCCCCCAATCTAAAAAAAAAAGAAAATTTAAAAAAGGGAAAATTGGGAAAATTTTTTTTTAAAACAAATGAAAAATAAATTTTTAAAACCGGGAAAGAGAGTTTTTGAGGGGTTAAAATGAAAAAGAAAACGGATCCCGGGGTTTTCCCCCGTGGATTTTTGGAAAAGGTTGTGGGGCAAAATAAAAAACACCCCAAATTTCCCAAAAACAAAAATAAAGGGCCCAGCTGAAATTTTGGGGTTTTTCCAAAGAAAAAAATTTTTTAAAAAAATTCCCCTGGCCCACCAAAAAAAAACCCAAACGAAAACCGGGTTCCCCCCCCAAAAAAGAAAGGAACACGGGAAAAAAAAGGGTTTTTTAATAAAAGGAAGATTTTTAACGAAAAAAACAAGAAAACTTTTTTTTAAGGACATTTTTAGGGGCAAGAAAAAAATTTAGAGCCCCCTAGTCCCCCAACAAAAAAACCCTTTAAAGGGAAAAAAAAAAAAAGAAATCGGGGTAGCCCCCGGGGGAAAAAAAATTTTTTAGGAAAAGCCCAGCAAAAAAATTTATTTTTTGAAAAACCCAGAAAGAGGGGGAAAATTGGGGGTATTTCCCAAATGACAAAAAAAAGATTCTTTTTTGGAAAAGGGCCCCCCCGAAATCGCCACACCGGGGTGCCAGGGCAAAAAAGGGAAAAATGTTTTTTTAAATGCCTGAAAAATAAAAGGGGAAATGTAAAAAAATTAATGATCCCCAAGACAGGAAAAATCCCCCCCATTTTTTCCCAGCCCAAAAGAACAGATAAAATAATGCACGACTTGGATATATTTTTTTTTTTTTCCTCAAAATTTTTTTAAATCACGGGGCCCAATTTTTCCCATAACATAAAACCAAAACGGGAGAAAATGAGGGAAAAATTGAAGAAATTTTTTTTGGTAAAAATTGGGGCCCTCCCAAAAACAATTTTTTTTTTAAGTGTTTCCCCCTTCTTTTTTTTTTTTAAATAAAAAAATGATAAACCCCTGTCCCCAAAAACCCTGCCCAGGCCCCCCCCCCGGGGGTTTTGGGTTTTGGCTGTTTGCAATTACCCCTAGATATCCCCCAAAATTCCCTTTCCGGGGCCACCCTCTCCCCCCCTTGGGCCCCTTTTTTTGGGGGAAACCAAATTTTTTTTTTGAAAAATTTTAAAGGCCCCCTGAATGCCCCCGGTTTTTTTGTAAACCCAAATGGGGTTGGGGTTTTTGGAAAGACCTGGCCTTTCTTCCTTTTTTTTGCTCCCCGGGTTTTTTCCCCCTTGAAAAAAGGGTTTTTCCTTTGGGCCCCGGGGGTTTTGTTTTTTCCCTTTGAAAAATTTTGGCCCAAGGAAAATTTTTACCCTTTCTCTTGTTGGGGGCCCCTTTTCCCAATGTTTCCTTCCGGGGCCCATTTTTCATTAGTTTTTTTCTGCCCCCCTGCCCCCCTTTTGACACGAAAAGAAAGCCCCCCCCCTCTGAAAAAAAAAACCCAAACATCTTTAAAAACCCCCTAAATTTCCCTTTTTGCCCTCATTTTTTCTCAAAGCCCCCCCAGGTTTTTTTTCAGCCAAAAAATCATAAACGGGCCCCCATTATAGAAAATAAAAAAATTTGCAAGGGAAAAATAAATTAAAATTTTTTTTTTTTTTTGAAGGGCCCAGGGTTTTTTTTTTTTTTTTTTTAAACCTTTGACCCCCTGACAAAAAACAGCCCAAATAACCAATTTTTTTTTTAAAGATGTTTTTCCCAAAAAATTTTTTCCTCTCCTCCCCCTTGAAAACGGGGGCCCCTCCAAAAATGGGCCCCTTTTTGGTTTTTTTTTTCCGGGAAAAGTTTTTCATCAAAAAACCTGTAGGGAAAGTTTAAAAACACCATTTTTTCCCCAATTTTCCTCCAAAATCTCTTGTGCCCGGGGCTCCAGGTGCCACATCCTGGTGTACACCTCAACTGGGCGGGCTTAACGATGTAAGGGGATGATATACTGGGTGGATGAATTTCCTCAAAGAAGTTCAACGGCCAGGGCAGGAGAAGGCCCCCCAAAGTTACTTCATAGGCCTCGTGGTTAATGAACCCAGGACAAAACACACACACACCACGTACAAACACAACACACACCGTCACACCACACACCACAAACACACACACACAACACAACACACAACACACTACACACATACATTAACATAATAATATTAATATATATTTTATTTTATATTATATTAGTTTACATGTACATATATTGATATAGATACATATGTTATAACATTATAAAAAGAAAGCATACTGTGCAGTGCCTTTAACCATGTATTAACTTTTGTAAATAGATACTCTCAGCTGCATAAAAATATGTTGTTGTTTAATGCTGTTGTTGTTGTCGTTGTTGTTGTTGTTCTTTCTTTTTTTTTTTGAAACTCGTGAATGCTTTGTTTTTTTTTTCTAATCATCCGTACTTGGAATATTTTGTAACTGACACGCACACAAAACCCGACTCAACCAAAACAACAGCTAACATTGGTCCCTGGTGAAGGCTTTCACATACAGATTGACATGTAGATACACAACAGACAGCCAAACACTTAACTAGCACTGATCCTGATGAAAAAAGGTTGCTTTCCACAAAAAACATTGGTGACATGTAGATATACACAACAGCAGAAGCCAAACACACAGCTAAAACATTGGTCCTGGTGAAGGCTTCACAATACAGGTTGACATGTAGGTACACAAACGGGACAGAGCCAAACACCCAGCAAAATTTTGGTCCTGGTGAGAAGGCCATCTACAACATAACATGGTTGACAAATGGTTGACAAGATACACAACGGGACAAGAGCAAACACACAGCTAACATTGGGTCCTGATGAAGGCTTTCACATACAGGTTGACATGTTAGAAAACACAACAGACTCAACCAAAACAACAGCTAAACATGGTCCTGATGAAGGCTTCACATACAGGTTGACATGTAGGTTACAAAACCACAAAGAGACCAAACACACAAAAGCTAACTTTGGGTTTCCTGATGAAGGCTTCACATACAGGTTGACATGTAGATACACAACAGACAAAGCCAAACACACAAGGCCTGAAACACTACATTCTGGTCACTTCCTGATGAAGGCCTTCACATACAGGTTGACCATGTAGGTACACAACAGAGCAAAAACACACAGCCAACACTGGTTCCTGATGAAGGCCTCACATACAGGTTTGACATGTAGGTACACAAACAGAGCCAAAACACAGCCAAAAATGGTCCCTGATGAAAGGCCTCACATACAGGTTGACATGTAGGTACACAACAGAGCAAAAACACACCAGCCAACACTGGTCCTGATGAAGGCCTCACATACAGGTTGGCATGTTAGATGACAGTTTTTTACAGCTCTACAAAGAAAGGCCCTGTCGTAATGAATTGTGTAAATTTTACAATATTATCAATGTACTGTTTTGTCTAAGCCAGAAAAATTTCGTGATTTCAAACACTTGTAAACAGTCTTTTTTCTTGTTCTTTGTTTGGACGTCGCTGTGTTAGGGAAACAGTCCATATGTACAGCAGGGGGTTTTGATTTGCACAGTTTAAGTGGTTAAGCAAAGACACAACCAAATTGTCACAATGAGTCCTTGTCTGATTCACCACTACCACCTAAGGATTCATCATACTGGTCAGACCAAGGGAGAAACCAGCACCACAGCATCTGTTTACAGCCACTTTTATCAACAAAGTGGACTGAAAAATAAAATCAAATTTTTCTTTGTGGGATCCATAAGGATTGGATGGAATTGGTGTTCGGGCTGTAAATGATGAGTTGGGGCAACGAATCACCATGGAGCACAGGATACAATTAAACACAACAGTGACTGTGAAACCACCTGTAAATCTTCTTTGGAGTTAACATCATATTACGGCCAGATGACACAGAACCAGACTGGCCATCAAGGCCCCCAGTGTGACTTGTCCAGGAAGAAAAGGTATCACAGACCAGCAACAGTCCAAACACACCCCGGACCCACTGCACAAGCCCGCAGCTGTGAGACGTGTATTGAATGTCCACGTTGTTTAAGGGGAAAACAAAGAACAATGATGTGATACAGTGTCATGAACCAGAGGATTCAGAACTGACACCTCATTGGACAAGAAGTGAAAGGAAAAACCAAGCAAACCTTGCAAGGTCACGCCGTTGGTTCATGTCTTTTTCAAAGTAGATGTATTTTCCATAGAATATTTCATTGGGCCCACTGTAACTATTGCTGACGTGGATTCCATGCAGATGTTAGAAAATCTGCAAAATGGGCAATGAACGTAATGAAAAACACTTCCAAAAATATTTTTCTTTTTCCAGGAATGCTGCCCATGAAACAAATCAAAATTCCCTAGAAATGGAGAACACACAAAGTAACCAAAAGAAAAGCCTGTACAGTTTCACTTGGGTAGCAAATGTTTACAGGAAGAAAAACGTGAGATGGGGGTTTTACACACAAACCACTGTTGAGTGATTGTTTTTAAAAGTAAGTTTCCTGCAACAAAGCCCATTTATTTGAGGTGAAGATACTTTTCCAGATGATTTCCACATTTGATAAATGCATCCAAGGGAAAAGTTGGTCCACAAGAATTTCCCCCTGACGTCAAGTTCAGTCAGCTGTGGGATACATTGGACTGCTTTGGGACTGAATTGTATAGAATGCCAGAAAATGAATAAAAATCCAAATGTTGTGACCTTGGGGAAAAGAAACATGGCCAGCCTTACTATTTAGTATCTGGAACACGTGTTCTTTTGAAACATCTATTTTTGTCAAAAGCATAAAAATGAAACAGAAAAATATGGTTTTTTACCTCTTAATAACACCAAAGGGTTATTTGCCCAAAAAGTAAACGTCCTTAAAATTCCACAATTTTGAAAGAAAAAACAACCCTATCCACAATTCCCCAGGTGATTGTAAAGTCCAGATCGAGAGGGCTGTAGGTTTATAAAAAACTTCACACTTGATATATTGAATCAGAAAACAATAGGAAAGCGTCAGATGAATGATGATGTGGGTTTTTTACTGAAGTCAGTCCGCGTCATTCCCGAGCCTGGGGGGCGTTCCATGTAGCGAAGCTGGGGAAAGAGATCAGCAGAGAAAATCCTGGGGACATAAAAAAAAGACTGACCTTGACATTGAACAGCCACCAGGACCAGGTTCCATTCCACAGCCATTCACATCACGCCCCCAATTTTTTAAAAAAAAAAAAAAAAAGGGGGGGGGAAAAAAAAAATTTTTTAGAGGGGGGTTTTAAAATTCCCCCCGGGGAAAAAGGGTTTTTTTAAAAAAAAACCCCCCCAAAAAAAATTTTTTTTTTTTTAAAAAAAAATTTTCCCTTTTTTTAAAAAAAAAAAAAAAAAAAATTTTTAAAAATTTTGGGGAAAAAAAGGAAACAAAAATTTTTTTTTTTGGGGGGGGGGGGGAAAAACCCCTTTTTTTTTTAAAAAAAGGGAAAAAAAAAAAAAAAATTTTAAAAAAAATTTTCCCCCCGGGGGGAAAAAAAAAGGGCCCCCTTTTTTTTTTTTAAAAAAATTTTAAAAAAAATTTTAAAAATTTTTTTTTTTTTAAAAAAATTTTTTCCCCCAAAAAAAAAAAAAAATTTTTTTTAAAATTTTTTTAAAACCCCCCCAAAAAAAAGGGTTTTTTAAAAAAAAAAAAAGGGGGTTTAAAAAAAAAAAAAAAGGGGAAAAAAAAAAAAAAAAAAAAAAAAAAAATTTCCCCCCCTTTTTTGGGGGGGAAAAAGGGGGTTGGGAAAAAAAAAAACCCCCTTTTAAAAAACCCCCCAAAAAAATTTGGAAAAAAAACCCCCGGTTAAAGGGGGGAAAAAAAAGGGGGTTTTTTTTCCCAAAGGGGGCCCCCCCCCAAAAAATTTTGGGGGGGGAAAAAAAAAAAAAAAAAAAAAAAGGGGGGGTTTAAAAAAACCCCTTTTTTTTCCCCCCCAAAAAAAAAGGGGGCCCAAAAACCCCGGAACCCCCCTTTTTTTTAAAAAAAAAAAAAAAATTTTTTTTTAAAAAAAACCCCAACGGGGGGGAAAAAAAAGGGGGGGGGGGGGAAAAATTTTTCCCAAAAAAACCCCCAAAAACCCGGGCCCAAAAAAAATTTTTTTTTAAATTTTTTTTTAAAAAAAGGGGGGGGGGCCCCCAAAAAAAATTTTTTCCCCCCCCCCCCCCAAAAAATTAAAAAAAAAGGGGGAGGGAAAAAAAGGGGGAAAAAAACCCCTTTTCCCCCAGGGGAAAAAAAACCCTGTTTTTTTTTTTTGGGCCTTTTTTTTCCCCCCCCGGGGAACCCCCCCCCCCTTTTCCCCCCCCCAAAAACCCCCAAAAAAGGGGGGTTAAAATTTTTTTTTAAATTTTTTTCCCCCCAAAAAAAAAAAAAGGGGGTTTGGGAAAAAAACCCTTTTTAAAAAGGGGGGGGGGGGGGCCCCCCCCTTTTTTTAAAAACCCCGGGGGAAAAAACCCCCCTTTTTTTTTAAAAAAACCCAAAAAAAAAAAAAGGGGCCCCCCCGGGAAAAAAGGGGGGAAAAAAAAAAGGGGTTTTTTTTTATTTTGGGCCCCCCCCCTTTTTTTCCCAAAAACAGGGGAAAAATTTTTTTTTTTTAAAAAAAAAAAAAAAAAAAAAGGGGGGAAAAAAAGGTTTTTTCCCCCGGGGGGGGGGTTTTTTTTTTTTTTAAAAAAAAAAGGGGGGGGGGAAAAAAAAAAAAAAAAAGGGGGGGAAAAAACCCAAAAAATTTTTTAGGGGGGAAAAAAAAAGGGGGGGTTTTTAAACCTTTTTTTGGGGGAAAATTTTTTTTAAAAATTTTAACGGGGTTTTTTAAAAGGGAAAAAAACCCCATCCAACCCATTGGTTTCCCTAAATCAGAAGTAAAACCAGACAATTGGTGGTCAAAAAAAATTTTGGAATACCAAACCCCTGACCATTTGGTGCTTTAGAAAAACCATGCTAAAAAGGATGTTGACAGAATGCCCTCACAACGTTGGACAGTAATGTCTGAAGTCCACCCCCCGGGGTTAAAGGCAGTGTTTTTGTTTTTTCCCAAAAACAAAAAAACATGACAATTTTTAGCCCAGTGAAAACTTTCCAGGGAAAAATTTGGGGTGTGTCGGGGTTTCCCTTTTAGTGCTTTTTTCCCTCAAACCTGATCTTAATATTTCATTTGTCACAGTAAAAAAAACGTGAAGATGCAGGGGACAAAAAAATGAAAATGGCCCCCCAGGGGGGACCCCTGTGGGGAAAATCTAAAATAACGTCTTGCGTGCCCCCCCTGTTTTAAAAAAGGGACAGGGCCAAAAAACAACATGGAAACTCAACGGTTTTAAAAAAACAGGAATTTTTTAATTTTTGGTTTTATTTTGGACCCCAACCAAAGGAAAATGGGTTTGGGGGGAAATTTTTTTAAAAAACCTACTGATTTGTATGCCCAAGACCATAGGGGGATCGAACACCTTTTTGGTTTTTTGGGCCGCTATGAACAAAATGAACAAGGTTTGTAGATCATGGGGGTGTCAGGACCAATGAGGGAACTTACTGAAATTTAAAAAAAGCACAAAACTTTCCCCACCCCTGACGAAAAAAACCCCCAAAACATTAAATTTTTCCCCGGTAATTTTGATAAAGATGGCAGGAAAAAAAATTTTTTTTGTTCCTTTTGGGGTTTTTTTTAAAAAAACCCCCCCAGCGTCCCCCATTTTTCTGACCCCGTATGTTCCAGGCAGAGGAAAAAACTACGTCTAAAAAAACATAACAAAACCATTTGTTCACTGAAGCCACCAAACCCGACAACCGGGGCACAAAGGGGGGGGGGAACCAGGGGGTTTTTTTTTTCGTCCGTCCACTTCCCACTTGATTTTGGTTACAGTCAAGTGATTTGGAAAAAGTGGAAAAAGGGGGATCGACAAACTTTTTGGAAACAGCCCAAACCCTGGAAAAAAATGATGGGGGTTTACGGTCTCTGGGTAAAGGAAAATAATATTTTTCAGATGACACTTTCAGAAATCTTTTAAACATAACCTAGACGGGGCTGAATGAATTTTTAAAAATTTGTGTGTTGGGAAAAAATGCCAGCTGTTTTAATTTAAATGTCCCCCCCCAAAACACTCGCGAAGGGCTTTTGGAGGTGTCTGGCGTTTTTATATACAATCTGGGTTTTAAATTTTGGGTGGTACGATTTGTACGTTTGTTCCCTAAAAAATTGAGCAGGGGAGAACCCCA
>JAPXFY010007132.1:0-11383 GCA_030674185.1 Monoplex corrugatus | reverse complement strand
TCCCCCCCATTCCAGAGTTCTTTCGGATTTTTTCCCTAATGCATATGGCCTTGGCAATCATGTCGTCTTTTTTTAAACCCAAAATGTGAGAGTATGCTACCCAGATAGGTGAAATTATTTGTTCTTCATAGAACTTCTCTTTGAATTCATCCAGGTTGGTCATTGTTGGAGCATGCGCACTAATCAGCGTGGCGATCTTCTTGCTTCCAAGATGCAGTTGAAGTGTCATCAACCCATCGTTGATGCCATCTGGGAGCTTGGTAAGTTTCTGGATGTGGTGTGATTTGACAGCGAATCCAACGTCTGGCTCACATCTTTCCTAAGCCATATCGCCCATTCCAGAAGAAGGTATATCTACCCCCCCCCACCTCTATCCCCCGTTCTCTAGCTGACGCTTGTCTGCTAGGCGTGTTTTGCTGAGTGCCGCAATGTCGACGTTGTAGCGAGCTACATGTAGCTCTCTGGCAACTAGTGCAGTTCTACTTTCTGGTCTGTCTGCTTTGATGTTCTCTGTACGTTCCACGTACCAAGGTATACTTTCAATTTATTTTTCTTTGTTGGTCGACCGCTAAGTGGGAGTCCCACCATCCAGCAGGGTGAGATTAAACAGGGTATTTTTAGGGCACATTTTCTAGCCCCTTCCTCAGTTTGGGTGAGAAGTGCGGTTCCTGAGTACGGCTGCTCAGTCACCCAGAGGGGTGCCGAACTCTACTGCTGCTTCGGATAAGTAGAGAGCGGCTGCCTGTGTACAGGTTCGTGATTACGGCTTCCAGTGTATCCACAACTACTGCTTCGCCACTCGCCCATCGTCACAGGACTTTTTTGGTTTGAAGCAATATGCCTGTTTTGACTCCCTTGATCTGTCTGCTGCATTTGATACTTTGACCATGGCGTTATTATGTGTATATTAGAAAGTATTTGTTTTATTTCAGGCTCAGCAATTGCTTGGTTCACACGTTACCTCCATGACAGAAAACAATTTTCTTTAATGACCACAGTTCAAAGTGTGTGATGTAAGTTACACATTCCCCAAGACTCGGTCCTTGGCACAGTTTTGGTCATATTGTGTACAAAACCACTTTCTTTTATAATCAAAAGACATAGTCTCCAGTCAGTCATTTGCACATCATGGTACACAGGTGTTTGATTCTTTTCATTCACAGTTCTGAGAACCATATCCAGAAATGCCAACACGTAGGTAAAGCCAATATGACAAACACTCTTCGTCTTGGGAGATCTGACATCCTCAGGCAATTGAAAGTATGTACATGAACTCGTATCTTCAAGTATGAATGGATTTTGAATTACTGCTGGTTCATTTGATAATTTGCGTGCGTGTGTGTGGGGGTGTGTTTGTGTGTGTGTGTGTGTGTGTGTGTTGTGTGTGTGTGATTGTGTGTGTGTGTTGTGCTGTGGTGTGGTGGTGTGTGTTGGTCGTTGTCGTGGTACGTGTATGATGTGTGTGCGTGTGTAAGAATGTGTGTATGTGTGTGTGCACGCACGCGCAGTCGCCGCTGTGTGTGTTTCATGTGTGTGTCTGTCCCCATACATGAACACACACACACACACACACACCACCCCACACACACACACAACAACACACACCCCACACACAAAAACACACACACAACACACAAACACACACACACAAACACCCACACAACACCACAAAACAAAAACCAAACGCACGCACGCACCACGCATCATGCACAGATGCGGGGCGTGAAAACCCCCCCAAACACACCCCTCTCCAGACACTGCAACCGCTCAAACAGAACATAAAAAGATCCCAAACAGAAAGTAAGAAAAGACCAGTGAAAGGAAAGACATGAACATTTTGTTATTTGTCTCATGCAGTCGTGCTGCAAGAAAACAGAACAAGTCAAGAGGACTTAACTGATTTTAATTTGATGACAGTGCTTAACCCAAAAGTTAAGTTTTCGGACAAAAATTACCTTTTATATGGATCGGCAAAAGCAACATTGCAAACAAAGAAACTTTTCAAAAGTTAGATGAAATCTTCTTTTATTGTCATCTTTTGCAAGGGCAAAGAACATTTATGTGCTTTTTAGGCCGGGGGCCGCAGTGGTTTTGAGGACGCAGGTTGAATAGCGACCCGGTTTGGAAACTGCAAACACACACACACACACACACCACACACACACACACACACACCCAAACCCCCCACCCAAAAAAAACACACACACACACACCCCACCACACACCCCCACGCACGCACGCCCCCACGCACACACCCCACACTCCATTAGTCGCTATTTTTCAAGCGTTGGCATTATCTAGTAAACCTTACACTGTATTTTCAAAGTAGTTCTCTTTGTTGATTCAAAATCTGTATTAATGCATTGCTCTTTTGATACAACCAAAAGAACCTGATATAATTTTTGAGGCAAATCATCTTATCATCATTTTTGGTAAAAGGTACAAATCTCAGTTTATGCTGGGGCCTTCTCACATTTGGTCTTCCGGCAACGAAAATAGTTGAAGAGCAGCAAGCAAGGTGCCACAATTTTTGATAATACTACAGAATTACGTTTAATACTACTGTAAAAGAAGCTTGCAACTTTCTGAATCAGCCTCATGGATTCGTTTCAGAACAATCCCCTGAAAAGTTTGTGTCAAAAAAACAAATGATAAAAATTTCATTTTAAAAAAGTGTGTAAAAAATTGCAGTTTTCTTCCCTAATATTTGAGAACGATTGTTGCTGTTTATTTTTGTATTTGTTAAACGCATTGAAAACAAAATACGTAAAAATGTCAATGTATTTTCGGCGAAAAATTCACCTGTTTTCACTGTCTATTTTACGCAAAATGCTACGTTTTTTTTTACCAAAAAATGTTTACACAAGAAAATTATTCTGAAACTCATTTTAAAAAAGTAACTTCCGACAAATTTTTGTCAGTTAAAATTTCAAATCGTTGGTTCACAGTCCTGTTAATGCATTACTTTTAAGTTTATGAAGTTTGTACTTTAGAGTTAAATTTTCCCCTACACTTGTTTTGTTAAATGTTAGTGTTAAGTTCTGTTCCCATTTTTCTATTTTCCCACCTACTTTTTGTCTATAATTGTCTCCCTCTATGCCCCAAAAACCAAACCCGCCCATCTCTCATCTCACATACTTTTTTTTTTCCCCCCTCTAATATCACTCATAGTGAAAAGACTTAAATCAAAGAACGAACGAAATCCATTACCATACACTTCCACACAAATATGTGTTTAACCGTCAAGTCACCCGTAATTCAGCCTTCTTATATTCGCCCTCTTAACAGCTAAACGCATTTTGATTTTGCATCCCTTCTATTTTGTTGATGACACCAATTTTGAGGTCTGCTGTCTATTCCCAGCCTAGCATCAATAAACGGGGCTGTTTTTTGCCCTCTAAATGTTTGAATGGGTCTGGTAAGTCTGTCAGGTTGCCAGGCCCTCTTTCACTTCTGCAATTCCTCACAAGCCCTTGCTGGCCAAAGGGTTTTGTGCAGGTGGACGTGTCTGCCAGATTATCACGGCAGATTATCACTGGCAGTTATCACTGGCAGATTATCACGGGCAGATTATCACTGGCAGTTTTCACTGGAGTTTGGGAAAGTGTACATAGAATTGTCCGAGTGTGGGGAATCCCTTTGAACAAATTGGATATTAAGTGGTCAGGGATTACAAAGACACTGCGGGGTGTTTAAGTTTCCTTTGTTCAATTGATTTACTGTGTGGAATCCACCCATTCGCATGGGGATGAAACTCACCGCAGCTAGCGCCACCATTTTTTGTCTTGTCTGCTCTAGTTTTGTTTACGAGAGAAGTATATTGTTCAAAGGAAACTTTTCTGTTTTCATTGGTTCTTTTAGTGCAGGAGGGTGCTTATACGAGACCTCGTTTATCGTCTCATCTGAAAGATTAACACCCAGCCCACGACCATCAAATCAATCCATGCTCCACAGAATCGTGACATTTCTTCGCCCCTGCATTAGAAAGGATAAAACAAATTTTATTTAAATTTATGAAGGGGGTTGATGGGTTGAGGGTGGCTGATTTTTTAAAATTTGTCATGGCCACGTTTATGAGGATGACATCATCTTTTCTATCTCGCTGCTTTACTTTCCTCAACCATGGATGGGGCCCAGCTATCTATTCTTAGGTGAAGGGCAGCAGCTGAAGCACACCAGATTTCTAGAGCCAAATGAGACCTTTACTTCAGATTGGAATTGGAAGCCCCACCTCTGCGCCAAGTAGATCTCTGTGCTATGGCTTGGCTTGGATCCTGGAAAGAAATGACATTGTTCATTAACTTTGGTGAGCGCGTTAAGGACGGACAGGTCGTTTTTAAAATTTGACGTAACGTTTTCCATACTTTTATGATCACATTCTATAAAAATTTAAATTCCCAAGGTATGCAAGTTGTCCGTACAACGATATTGGTACCTCTGAATATAGCGGTGGAGTTCTTTACCAGCCGCTTTTTTTCAGGAATTTAAACATCACCTTGCTTTGTAAGGGTTGATTGTAATTCCAGTTTCTTGGTACCACTGTTCGGCATTACCCACTGTTCTTGGGCGATTTTGTTTCTTTTGAGTTATAATGTGTTTCTCGGATGGGAGGGGTCGTGTTCGGAATTTAACAAGATTTTTTTCCCAGATATGCAAAGCCCCCCCACCATCTGCTTGCAATGCGCCTACAGAACAAGTGGGAAGAAAAAAGACATCTTCTTATAACCTACAAGATCGATAGACAAAACACATCACATGACATTTCGGAATTACTAGGCTACGGTGAACGAGAGAAGAAAAAATAATCTCAGAAATCCCTGGCAGTTTACTATGTCAGGAGGACAACTGCTCCACCCAGAGGGGAAGAAAGGAGGAAGCCGAGAGAATAAAAAAAAACGCGTGAAGAGCATTGGGATGGCAAAAAGAGCACAACAATCTGGCAGTGGATACGGTTAGCAGCTGAAAGAATGATAGCAAACATTGTACGACATTTCCAAGACCCCTTTTGTGGATTCTTAACAAAATGACGTTAATGCAGGACAAGAATGGGAAAGTGCTTCAAGAAAAAAGAAGACCAGCTCACATAATAGTACATTTTTTGAAATACTGAAAATACCAGATCTGTGGATGAGGCGGTCACAGTAAATAAGGCTACCCATAAATGAAAGTGGGGGCATCACATAGAAAAGAGAAGAAACCCTTTAGACGACATAAAAAAAACTGGTGAAGACAAATCAGTGCAGACATTTTGAAAACAGACACCGCTAATTTCGCTAAAACACTAGGACACCCTTTCAATTACATATGGGCAGGGGAGAGTGTTCCAAAGCTTGTTAGAAAGGCACTATTTTTAAACTATCTGAGAAAGTTTCGGGTCAATGTTTGGCGACAAGAGGGGCATTTTCTGCTGTCAGTGAGGAAGGATTTTTTTCAGGTCCTGCTGCAAAGAATTAGACAAGCCTCGAGAGGTTTTTGGGAGAAAAACATGCAGGGGTTTTGAACTGGGAAGGAGATGCACAGACCAGCTCTACATCTTGGCCCCTATAGTGGCAGGGCCCCAGAGGAACTGTCCTCTGTGTGAATTACATCGCCTTGAGAAAACGTTTGACAACATCCCCCATTCGTCACTCTGGGGAAACTGAGGGGCATACGGTCTCCCTGAAAAGTAATCAACATCTTGACAGGCATGTACCTAACGATCTGTACATGCACCATAATGGCAACAAAGCGAGTGATTCCGTTGGAAAAGTGAAAAGTTAAGTAAGCTGTGTGATTTTTCCCACCTTTTTTTTTGTCATCGACTGGTGATGAGGAAAACCACCAGAGACAACCATGAGGGGCTATGGAGAAGCTGCACTAATGGGGAGTGTAACTTTGCAGACTTTATCGCTCGGGTTTTACACCCAGGATGACAGACGAGATTAATGGACGGAGAAGCAGGTGATCAAGATCTTCTTGCAATTTTGGGGTGTAAAAACGAAAAAGAAAGGAAAAAAAGGGAACTTTGGGTGTGGTCTTGGGAAGAGCTACTTTGGCGCATCAACAGGGAAAAGGATCTAAACCAGATTTGGATTTTTGTGAAAAGGCCTTTTCAGCAGACTGCAAAAACCCCTGGAAACAGTGCTCCTCTAAACCAACGCCTGACTAAAGGGTTTCTTCAAGTCAAAGGGTTGTTTCAGTGAGCCCTTTTTTGTAAAACTGGAAAGCCAACAAGTAGATCGAGATTTGGGGCACAGAGGTTTCGGGCCCGTGTCTTCGTCATTTTTCCTCAAAATTCACTGGGAACAGCGTACATGCATAAACGAGAAATCGGGGTGGCGGGCCATGTCAAATGGTGAACAACTCGAGCCCCAGACGCTCCCCTCTGGTGGGCGCCGTTAGGGAAAGGGAAAAGAGAGGTAAGCCACTGGTCCATGGAATAAAATGCGGGGAGATGAAGGCGGGGGGCAAGACTGGTAGTCAGCTGGCTCGCACCATTTGCAGGTAACTTATGCGAAGAAGGATTAAGTAATTTCTAACGGTTTCTTTGTTTTTTTTCATAGTGTTTTCCACCTGTTTTCCCATTCATTTTGCATAGTCAGAATGCAATATCCTTAAATCTGAAATGATGTTTTCCGGGGTTGGATAAAGCTTGCAAAAGCGTGTGTCCAGTCCTCAGGAACAAAATCTTTTTTTAAATGGTCTTGATAGAAAGCGTTCAGTCTAGTACATTATTTTAGACAAGTTTTGTTTTCCCCTAGTTGAAAATTTGTTGGTACTAATTTGTTCTCTGATGGGGGGGTTTTGGAGTTAATGCTTTGTGTGGATGGAGGGTGGGGCTGCGTGTTGCATTTTTTTTTGTGTTGTTTTTTGTTTTTGTTTTTGTTTTTTTGCTTGTTTGTTTTTTTTTTCGGGGTTTTTTTTTTTTGGGGTTTGTTTGTTTGTTTTGGGGGGAGGGGGTTTACAAATAATTAGAAAAATTTTTTGGGACATTTTTTTTCAATAAATGTGACAGACGGTTTAGGTAGAAGTTCAAGACAGCTCAGTTGGTGTATGGCCAGTTTTAACCCGTGGTGTCTTTTTGAATTTCTTTCTGTTTTTTGTTTTTTTATCACTGGTACTTACGATAATTTATTTCGATTATAAAAAACAGGGCTTGAGAAATGAACTTGAACCAAAAATAAAGGGTAGTCTTCTCAAAAACCCCTTTTCAAAAACAAATATATCATTACAACAAATAAGTATCAAAACAATTTTTGGTCATGTTTTGAAAAGTATAACAGCCCAACCTTTTTAGCATTTTACACTGTACTAAAAAAAAAAAGACTACGATTTGCGATAGGGGTGCACGGTGTGAAAGAAGACCAGTTCGGTCCCAGGTCAGATTATCATCCCGCCCCAAGCTGTCCGTCCATCATCCCAAACTTGTCCAACAGACCAAAATGCCACCCTTAGGACGTTCACGTCAAAGGGCCAAAACTGGGAGCAGCACTTATCTAAAAGACTAACCCATGCAGTTAATATATCAGGGAAACATTCAAAAAGAAATAACTGATTGTGGAAATTTTTTTTATTGCTTGAATTTTTTATTACAATACACCAAAAAGTTTTCTGAGTAGGGTAATACAAAAAGTTCGTCATCACATTTCAAAAAAAGAAAAAAGCACACGAATATATGAAAAAGGAAGAGGATAATTGAACTTTTTAAAAATAGTCCAACGCAAGTGTCTTAATAATTCGATAAATTTAAAATTTGGACCAAAAAGGTAAGCATACTTTGCACAATCTCTTAACAGAAGACCCTGAATGGAAAACGAATTTCTTTCAGATACATGGCGGAATCTGTCTTTGTCCAACCCCACAAAATTTTGTTATATTGGGGTTCACAATACAAAAGCAATACTGGCTTGTGTGTTGATCAAAAGACAGTATTATCATAAAAAAACACTAAACTGAATTCTTGATTCAGTTTAGTGCAGCATTTCCTTTATTAATTCCGATTTGGAAATAGAAATGTGAAAACCTTTACTTGAAACATTTTAGTACACAAAAACCCGCTCCCCTACAAAAAAAAAGAAAAAAACAATAACAACAATCAGTTCAATCATTAGCGGTCGGACCTATTTGCGTGTCCATTCCGGAAGTGTTTTTTAAAACACCCCAATGTTTCCTTGTTTTTAAATTCCGTCGTTTTTTACATAAAAAACCCCTTTTTTCATACGCACTGTACATTTATGCAAACCAAAGCATTGAATTTGGAATTTCCCCGTTTTTCCCTTCGTGCATTTCTAAAATGTTGACAGATTGAAAAGCATGAAAATCAGATGACTTACTGTCCAGCAGGGCGTTTATTTCAGGGGCAGCCGGCCAGGGGCTAAAACAAGGAGAATGATGGGGAAATTCATTTTTATGAGACTGGAAGACAGGAACCTCAAACCCGAAAACAGAAAAACAGAGCTAAATTATCCTCTGTCAGTTTCAGTAATCTTGTGCTTTTGTGTAAAGGGTTTTAAAACCCTCAAAAAACTTCAACATTTTGCTTGGGGTTTCCCCCTTTTTGATAATGATGTAACAAAACAACAAAAAGATGTAATAAAAATAAAAAAAATAAAAAAAGGGTAGTCAGAAACGAAATGGGTTTGCTAGCCCAAAAATAACACAAAGAAGAAAATGTATAAATTTTTTAAAATACAAGCCTTTCATACGCACACTAAAAACACTCTTTCTATATAAAACATTCACAAAACCGCGCGTTAACAACATCCACAGAGCGTTATGATTAAAAACCCTAACTATTTAATCAGTATAAACAGTTTGTCAAAATAACAATACAGTAGATGAATCTAAAAGGAGTAGTCCCTACTCCAAAACGAGTAGCTAAGGAAGAAACGTACAACACCAACATACACACACACCCCCACACACACCCCACACACACACACCCAACCACACACCACACACACACACACACCACAGGGGAGAGACAAGAGAGAGGGATTAGACACGTCCTGTTTTAAACCTTTTGCATTATTTAATAATATTAGTCCGTCATTTTTTAGACAAGTTAGAAGTATAAAAATAGAAGTTTTTAATCCTGCGGGTTGGACAAGTTACAAATATGCCTTTGCAATTTTGTCGTAGAAGTATTACCCCGTGAATTTTAGACAGTTAGAATTTCATTCTTCAATGTTGTAGTAAAAGTATAATTAGCGTTTTAGACACGAGACGTATTAACCTTTTGAAATTTTTTTAGATAGAAGTTTTAATCTGGCAGTTTTAGACAAGTTAGAAGTATAAACCTTTCAATTTTTTGATAAAGTATTAATTTGTGCGGTTTTAGCAAGTTAGAAGATAAAATCTTTGCAATGTTTAAAAAGAACAATTTAATGTTGCATTTTAAAGGGGCAAGTCCGAATTTTAAACCCTTTTGCAATTTGAAAACAAAGTATTAATTGTGCAGGTTTTAGAAAAATTAGAAGTATAAACCTGTGTAATTTTTATAAAGTTTTTAATCTGTCGTTTCAGAAAACTCAAAAAGTTTAACCGGAAATTTTTGAATAGTATTAATTGTCATTTTTAGAAAAGTCAAAAAGTTTTAACCTTGCAATTGTGTATATGTATTAATCTGTGCATTTTAGACAAGTCAAAAATATTAACCTTTGAAATTTTTGTATATAATTTTAATTTGCTGCGGTTTTAGACAACTAAAAAAGTTTAACCCATTCATTAAATGGATCTTCCCCACGCCAAACTTTGATGTTTTCGTAGTTAAAATGATTTCAAAAACTTAAAAGTAATTACACCCACCACACACACGGACGAACTAAAAACCTTTTACTACATCATACCAAAAATAAAAAAATCAGCGCTAAAATTCACCTATCATTTCGGCCGCATCCTTTCTCACTAAATGCTGCCCTATTCTCAATAAACCTGCAGTAAAAGGAAAAAAAGATGGTTTTTTTTTTTTTTTATCATAAAAACATTTTAAATTTTTAAAAAAGATAAAAATACTTTTTGTGCTTTTTACAAAAAAACATTTTATTGAAAAACTTTTAAAAGCATTAAAAATAAAAAACACTTTAAAAAAAAGTAAAACAAGGTGACTTACCATAATACTGCATATGCAGTGACTCTGCACGTAAAACTCACCTGTGTATATCCTTCATTGTGAAAGAAGAGACGAGGTTCTTTATACATTCAAAAAGTCTGACTGCTATGAAAAAAACACGGAAAAAAAAACATGCTACTCATGTCGATGAAAGGTCATCACGTTACGTAATTGATCCGTGCGACGAGAGAGAGGGGGAAAAGGAGGGGGGTGAGGGGGAGGGACAACAGGATGACCAAAAATGAAACCAAAGGAAAGAAGCATGCACAAATGAATAACGGGGGTACAAGACGATTAAAAACTGACCACAGGAAATCCAATGTACGCTCGGAAAAAACCATCGGCGGAAAGGACTTTTCATTCCCAGTTTACCCGGTTTGACCGAAAATTTGCGGCGTCATTCCAAACTATCCCATTTGGTCTTGCCATTTCTTAAAAAACTGCTTTTTTGTCTTCCCCCTCGTTGTCCTACACAAGTGGGATTTATCTCTTTACCAGTCAACTGGTTTATATTGCTTCCATGGCAGGGTTCACTCTTCGAATTTTGTGGTTTTATATGAAGCAGCATTTGTTTCATGAGAAAAAGCATGTCCCCTGAAGTGACTCAAAAATAAGATATTTGCCTTTTGGAAAAATGGGGCTTTTGTGCACATAAACGTTTGATTTTGAGAAAGTGTTTTGAGGGGTTTTAACCATTTTGTATCTTAGATTACACTTTGCTACAAAAACAACCTCTTTTAAATCTTGGAGGAAGTTTTTACCCAAAGCAAAAAAAAGTTTTTCCAAATATTGAAGTCATTGCGGAGATTGGGTGGCTTACCAATCACAGGGTTGCTGTACTATTGGTTGTTTGTTTTGTTTTCTTTTTAAGAGGTTTTGCAAGCATTGTCATAGAGAGAACATGGGGGATTTAATTCAAAAAGTTTGAGTCCTGAAAAGTTGGCAACAAATGTTCACATAAAGCAGTACAAAATGTAGGGAAACCCAACCCCAAAAAAAAGATTTGAGGGATTTTGGAGATCCCTGTTTAATTTTTTTGTTGTAAAATTTCAGTTACTTTCTGAAAAATTTAACACTCCAAAAACATAAAAACCAAAAAAAGGGTTTCAGTATTTTTTTACATCTATTAATCTAAAAAAATCTTGGGATATCAAAAATAGCAATGCTTTTCGGAAAAGACCACATATTTGGAGCACGAATGTAGAGTCTGAAAAAACATTCTTGGTAGGATTAGGCAAAAACCAAGAGATATGGGGTACCCTATAACACACGAGAAATTTTTAACTTCATTCC
>JAPXFY010000713.1:35000-37500 GCA_030674185.1 Monoplex corrugatus | reverse complement strand
TCTCTCGTGCTCTGTCATATGCTTGTAAGATCGCTTAGCTATTCTACGGAACTCGGCATCATAATCGTTGTCGTCGTCGTCGTCGTCATCATCATCATCATAGTCGTCGTCGTCGTCATCACCATCGTCGTCGTCATCGTTTTCATCATCGTATTCATCGTGATCGTCGTCATCATTATCTATCATCGTCGTCGTCGTCGTCGTCATCTCATCATCATCATCATCGTCGTCGTCGTCGTCAGCGCTGTCATCGTGTTTTCATCATCATCATCATCTCATCTAGCATCCGTCGTCGTCGTTTCATCATCATCATCATCATCATCATCATCGTCGTCGTCGTCAGCGTCAAGTCATCGTCGTTTTATCATATACATATTATTACATTCTCTCATATCATCGTCGTCGTCGTCGTCATCATCATCATCTCATCGTCTATCGTCGTCGTCGTCATCATCATCATGATGTGCTTTGCCGCATGGCGATGCCGATGACGGCTATCCATACGAATCTATCTTTCTGTCGCTGAAGCATATTTATTTAATGGGTATGTAGCAGACGCAGCTTCTCCAAGTTTAACATCTCCACCAAGTTTTACCCTTTGACTCCAATACATTATCCGCCAACTGCAAAAACTTAACCCTTTGACTCCCTCTCACCCTTTCCACTGGCTTCCTGCCAGGTACACGTACATATCGCCCATCCTTTTTGTCCTCATCCATTCCACAAATCCGTCCACTATTTTCTCTCTGGGTCTACTTGGTGCTCTTTTTTCCCTCCAGTTTTCCTGTTGTGGCTAGACGCTCGTATTTTTCCTGTCTCATAAAATGTCTTATAATTGTTGCTTGGCTTTTCCTAATCGTCTTTATAATTCAATGTTCTCTCTCTCTCTCTTTCTCTCTCTCTCTTTCTCTCTCTCTCTTTCTCTATTTCTCCTTTTCTCTCTCTCTCTCAGTATGTGTGTGCGGTGTGTGTGTGTGTGTGTGTGTGTGTGTGTGTGTGTGTGTGTGTGTGTGTGTGTGTGTGTGTGTTGTGTGTGTGTGTGTGTGTGTGTGTGTGTGTGTTTGCCTCTTTCAAGACTGTCTCGTTTTCTTTCTGTCTATGGAACTCTTAACATTCTTCTTAGAAACCATATTTCAACTGCCTCAATCTTGTTCTGACTGTACATGTATCCTGACTATCCACACTTCGCATCCGTATAATAATATTGGTTCTATATAACACTGAAGAGCTCTCTCTCTCTGATGTTGATAAGCATTTGTTGGTAAGAATGCTTTTCATCGTCTTGAAGCTGTTTTAACCTGGCTAATTCTGTTAGATATTTGTAATGTGTATCTGCCGTCTGGTGAGAACGACTGTTCCCAGATATTAAAACTTATCAGCTTGCCTCAGAATTGTGCCATTTGCTGTTATTTCACACGAGAGGATTTCTTGCTTTTTTTTTATAGAAGCTATGACTTCATTCTTCTCACTATTTACTTCGAACCCTTTGTTCTGCTTTCTGTTTCTATTATATTCACACAATTTTGTGAGTCTTTTTTTAATTTTCTGCAATAAAGACGGTGTCATCTACTTAAGGGGAAGAGCGTTTGTCATTTTCCTACTAATCTTTATCCCAGGACATTCGTCTAGGTTACTCCGATGGTTTCGCTGTAAAACGAAAAAAAATCCGGTGAAAGAACACAACCCTGCCTAACTCCTCTTTTGGTATTTTTAAAAAAGAGCTTATATCGTTTACTACTCTCATTATTTATTCCCAATACATATTCCTTATTATTCTTAGGTCTTTTACCATCAATACAAACTCTTACAGTTGTTTGATGAATTTTTCGTGTCTTACCCGATCAAAAGCCTTGGTATAATCAAGTAACATTTATAGGACATTTTAGAGCACCTGGTCACAACAGGAAAAGCTGGAGGGCAAAAAAAGAGCACTAGGTAGACACAGGAGAAAAATTTGGACGGACTTGCGGAATGGATGAAGACAGAGACGGTAGGAGACGTACTTGCAACGACCGGGGGATAGATTCGTGTGGAGGGCCATGATCGCCAACGCCATGTGGCAGGGCACAAAATGATGATGATGATGATGATCATTTCGAAGTGTTAAACGTATTTTACTCGAACAAAACATGTAGGTATTCAGACTGAGGATCCGCCTGTCTATGTCACCTTTTATATCTATGATCGGGTGAGAGGGGATAATGAGTGCATATCTTTTTATAGGAATGCCGCATGTCAATTGGCAAAGTGTGTGTTTCTTGTAAGTGACCCGTGGGAAAAAGTGTCTGTGGGAGCTCTGAGGGTCATGCGGCTTGTTGATGATGACACGGGCTTGTTGATCTGTCTTGTCTTGTCTTGTCTTGTCTTGTCTTGTCTTGTCTTGTCTGTCTTGTCTTGTCTTTTCTTTGCCGTGTTGTTTGGTTTTGCTTTGTTTGTTAGCTGTCACGTGCATTTTGATCTCTTCTTTGTTTGTTTGTCTGTCTGTTTCTCTGTTTTCTCT
>JAPXFY010000713.1:25000-30000 GCA_030674185.1 Monoplex corrugatus | reverse complement strand
CCCATCCCATCCCATCCCATCCTGCCTTTTCTTGTCTTATTCTTACCTTACCTTACCTTACCTTAGCTTACCGTATCGTCTTGTCTTGTCTTGTCTCGTCTTGTCTCGTCTTGTCTCGTCTGTCTCGTCTGGCTCGTCTGGTCTCGTATCGTCTCGTCTGGTCTCGTCTCACCTCACCTCACCTCACCTCATCTCAATTCATCTCGTCTCGAATCGTCTCGTGTCGTGTCGTGTCGTGTCGTGTCGTGTCGTGTCGTGTCGTGTCGTGTCGTGTCGTGTCGTCTCGTCTCGTCTCGTCTCGTCTCGTCTCGTCTCATCTCGTCTCGTCTATCTTATCTTATCTTATCTTATCTTATCTTATCTTATCTTATCTTATCTTATCTTATCTTATCTTATCTTATCTTATCTTATCTTATCTTATCTTATCTTATCTTATCTTATCTTTTCTTTTCTTATCTTATCTTATCTTATCTTATCTTATCTTATCTTATCTTATCTTATCTTATCTTATCTTATCTTATCTTATCTTATCTTATCTTATCACCCAGCATAAATTAAAGACGAGCAAGGATGCCGGGGACTCTTTCATTATAAACAGTACCCCCACCTTCTGGAACTTCTGTGCAATAAACTTCCTCTTATCTGCCACTTTTTCTTTGTTTCTTTCTTCCTCTTTTGCTTTCTGTCCTTTCTTCCTACCATTTTCTGTCTTGCTGGTCCGTTCACCTGTATGTGTTCGATAAAACCTTACCTACTTTCTCCTAGGACTGATAATTGGGTACATGTATTAAGTGCATTTTTAGCTCTAGGGGAAATGAGGTATGCGGAAGCAATTTTAGGTAATTTAGGCCCGTTTTTATATATGTTTTAATGTCCTTGGGGGGGCCTGTAGTCGAGTGGTTAGAGCGCTCGTCTGCGGTGCGGAAGGTCGGTGGTTCGAATCCGCTAAACGCTGGTTCGATTTTTCCGGCCTGAAAACTCCCTCTGTCCACCCAGCAGTGAATGGGTACCTGACTTCGGTCGGGGAGGTTTAAAAAAAGGCGGCGAAAGGAGAGGGATGGGCTCCGCCTTTCATAATGCCGTGCCCTAGACACGGTGAATCTTTAACAGTTCACCGCCCCTACGGCCATATTGACCATGGGACCTTTAACCTTTTTAACCTAATGTCCTTAGGTATGTTTAAATTTGTATACGGGTATGTTTTTTTTTTAAATCCCCTGTGCGATAGACTGGACAGTGTGGTCAACGTCAGGGGTTATATCCTTTGATAATGTGCGCGAATGCATTGATACGTGTGTACTTAAATTTTCTTTACTTTATTTTTTTTCTCTCCTGTTGACGTATTGTGTATGTTTTGAAACGGTTATAGCCCTGATATGGCCCTACGAAGTCGGCTGGGCTTTAAACAACAATAACAGGGCCAGACGGAGAGGAAGGGAAAGGGGAAGGGGGGGATAACCATGAATGAACGAAGCAGGGCCTAAAACAGTATTATCGTCTTTCCGCAAGCGGTTGGCAACAGAGGTGATGAAGCGATATAATTAAATCTTGGGCCCTAACCCCCCCCCCCCCCCCCCCCCACAAAAAAAAAAAAAGCTACGGCAATGGATATAGAGGTCTACTATGCTTACTCCTACGAGACGACCGGTAATCATATAAGAGAACTGGTGGTGGTGGTGGCGGTGGTGGTGGTGGTGGTGGTGGAGCGAACTTGTATGTGTTTTGTGAAAGAGAGGCGTGGAGGAACAATCGACATGGAATGTAACGTATGTTATGTACGAAGAAGAGGCCAGGCATTCTTCAGGTCATGCGAGCTATTCTGTATTACTGTTATTAACACAACCTGAGGTGACGGTACCCAAGTCAGCAAGCACAAGGTTTCTTGAGTGCGTCTGCGGTGGGTTTGTGTGTGTGTGTGTTTGTGTGTGTGTTTGTGTGTGTGTGTGTGTGTAAGTGTGTGTGTGTGCGTGTGTGCGTGTGTGTGTGTGTGTGTGTGCGTGCGTGTGTGTGTATATAGATATGTGTGTATGTGTGTGTGGTGTGCGTACGTGTATGTGTGTATGTGTGTGTGTATGTGTATGTGTGTGTATGTGTGTGTGCGTGTGTGTGTGTGCGTGAGAGAGAGAGAGAGAATGAGAGAGACAGAGACAAAGACAAAGACAAAGACAAAGACAAAGACAGAGACAGAGTGAAACAATGAGAGAGAGAGAGAGAGAGAGAGAGAGAGAGAGTGTGTGTGCATGTGAGTGTGTGTGTGTGTACGTGTGCGTGTTTGTGTGTGTGCGCGAGCACACACGCGCGCTCGTCGACTTGTGTGTGTCTGAATTGTGTGTGTTTGTTTCAGTTTGTTTTGTTTTGTTCTGTTATGTTTTTCTTCCAACTTTCGTGGCATTTTGCTGCAAGAAGTAACCGGTAGTTTCAACGTGGCGTTTCTCACAGACCGCTGAACGAGTTCGCGGGAGAGAAGAGAGAGAGAGAGAGAGAGAGAGGAGAGAGAGAGAGAGAGAGAGAGAGAGATGGAGACAAAGACGGAGACAGAGAGACGGACAGAGACAGACAACAGACAGACATGCAGACAGAGGACAGAGACAGGGAGAGAGACAGACAGTCACAGGCAGGCAGACAGACAGACAAACAGACAGAGGACACAGAGAGAGGGAGATATAGACAGACAAGAGAGACAGACAGACAGACAGAGAGACAGACAGACAGACAGACAGAGGACAGACAGACAGACAGAGGACATAGAGAGAGAGGGAGATATAGACAGACAGACAGACAGACAGACAAAGGACATAGAGAGAGAGGGAGAGATAGACTGACAGAAAGTCAGACAGAGACAGAGAGAGAGATAGAGAGAGAGACAGAGAGAGAAGAGAATTTCAATTTTTGTTTCTCAAAATGGTGTCTAAGCACTCGGAACAAATTCCATATGCACTGACGCTACAGGCGCCATGTCATTGACAAAGAAGAAGAAGAAGAGAGACAGACAGACAGACAGACAGATAGACGGAGAGTAGAGAGACAGACAGACAGACAGACCAAAAGGAGAGTAAACAGACAGACAATAAACAGGGAGACAAACAGACAGACAGCTCTCAGGTAGATACGAAACAACCTCCCATGTTGTTTTAAAGGAAGATCGAAAAAAAAAAACACCTTCATCTTTAAAACAGGAACCTGTGTAGGAACCAGAAAATAACACGAAAAAAGAATATAAACGCAGCAGGGAATTTTCAGTCTTTTTCTCAGATTTTTTGTATCTAGTGTTTGTTTGTTTGTTTGTTTGTAATCTTACGCTTGACAAAGGCCAGTTGGAAGAAAATTTGCGCCTGTCTTGTTTTGTTTGTATTAAATACGCGTTCATATTCTTCTTTCGTGTTTTTTTCTGGTTCCTGTTTGCTTGAACGCGGGCAGTCACACGTGTTTAGGAAACTGCTTGAACGCAGGCAGTCGCACTCGTTTTGGGCACATTCATAACGTCCGCCAAATGAACTACGCTGTTTCTTAGCTCCAGAAAACGTCCCCACCCATCCACCCACCACCCCATCCCAACCCCAACACCAACACCAACCCCACACCCACAACAGCAGAAGACGCACCTGACAAGAAAAGGCAGCCTGGAATTCCTCAGGCCACCTGAGCACTGTCATCAAGATCAGAGGAAGGGTGACGGCATATCGATAAAAAGTTAACAATCAGCAGTCAGCAGCTGTTGCTTGATGCAGACACTGTCTTGTCCTCCAAAGGTGGCCTTTACCGTAATAGCAGAAAGTTAACACCCCGTCATTGTCATAGCTCGTGCACCTCGCGACTCTAATCATCCGCGTCAGCCGAGCATTCCTTGTCAGCTGGCCAAGTTTTGAGGGGTTTGGGGGGGTGGGGCTGGGTATAGTGCGTGCATGCACGCACGCACGCACGCACGCACACACACACACACAACAGAACACACACACATACACACACAGGTATTGTAGGGGGTACGGGTAGGTGGATAAGTTGGTAGGGAAGACGTCTCGATACGCGTCCCAGGTTTGTTGTGTCCCAGGTTCGATACGTTCCAGGTTCGATACGTCCCAGGTTCGATACGTCCAGGTTCGATACGTCCCAGGTTCGATACGTCCCAGTGAAAGTGCTGCAGCCCCTATTCTAAGGGGCTGTTGGCCTTCCATAATAGATTTCGTGTTCGTGTTTGTGTTTGTGTTCCTGTAGCGCTTACTGTCGTTAGTAGGGGGAGAGGAGAAAGGGGCTCAGTAGGCAGTGTCCATAGTCATCATCATCATCATCATCATCATCATCATCATCATCATCATCATGTGCCCTGTCGCGTGGCGTTAGCGATCATGGCCCTCCATACGAATCCATCCCTTGTCGCTGCAAGTGCATCTCTCACCTTCTCTGTCCTAGGCCACCCTGCATGTCCGTCCAACATTTTCTCCCTGGATCTACCCGGTGCTCTTTTCCCTCCAGCTTTTCTGTTGTGACCAGGTGGAGGATAACGGCAAATAAATGGAAATCCAAAGGGATTAACGTATAACACAAAGCAGAAAGACTTTATAACATTTCAACAGGAAAAAAAAAAAAGAAAGTACTCCTAAAATTTTCATAGGACATTTTATGAGACAAGAGATATTAGAGCACCTAGTCACAAACAGGAAAGTTGGAGGAAAAGAGATCACCAGGTAGATCCAGGAAGAAAATACATGTATCGCAGAGTGGCTGAGGAGAGAGAGAGAGGGTGGGAGATGTACTTGCAGTGACAAAGGGACAGATTTGTATGGAGGGCCATGATCGCCAATGCCATGCGACGGGGCATGTGGTGACGATGATGACACTTGAAATTGTCTTACGGTTGGATACAAAAAGGTTTCAGAAGATAACTACATATACATGTAGTATAGTCCCTTTGTTTGAAGTTCGAGGGTCTTGGTAGAGCCATGGACTCAAGATTTGATATCTTTGAGTTCAATCCCAGCCCGTAACAAAAAAACTGACCTGTT
>JAPXFY010000713.1:12500-15000 GCA_030674185.1 Monoplex corrugatus | reverse complement strand
GAGAGGCAGGTTACCTTCAAGAGGTCGTCGCCGGACGGGTTTCTAAAGGCGGCGGCGGCGGCTGCGGCGACGGCAGTGGTGGTGGTGGTGGTGGTGGTGGTGGTGGTGGTGGTGGTGGTGGTGGTAATAATTATCTGACAGACTTCCCAAGCCTGCTCAAAACCTATATGCGCTGGCAAAGTCTTGAAATGGGGGAAGGGGGAAAGAGGGACCTTGGAAACATTAACCCTTTTGACTCCCACACCCTGTCCACCAGCATCCTGTATTCCACCAACCATGCTGGCAAAGCAAACACTTAAACCCTTTGACTTCCTCACCCTACCCACCAGTTTCCTGCAGGAAGCTGGTAGGTAGAGTGAGGGAGTCAAAGGGTTAAGTTTTTGCTGTTGGGGGATATTGTGCGGGAGACAAAGTGTTAAGCTGACATCGCACCATCAGAATGGATGGAAACATTAAGATGGGCAGGAAACAGGTCATTTTGTTTAGTATTGCAGGTCTGGGATTGAACTCAAGATGTTAGATCTTGAGTCCATACTTCCAAGGACTAGCCATCACGGCGGATGGTGGATGGTCCTCAAACATGGAGATTGTTATTGTTATTGTTGTTTAAAGCCCAGCCGACTGCGTAGAGCCATATCAGGGCTATGACCGCTTCAAAACATACAAAACTTCAATAGGAAAAGAAAAGGAAAAGAAGATTAAGTACACTATTCAATGCATTTGCGCACATAATCTAAGGACATGCCCCATGCGCCGACCACTCCGTTCAATTTATCGCACAGCGGATTTAAAAAACCCACCTGAATACAAATTTAAGCATACCTAACGACACCAGAATAGATAAAAAAAACGGGTATAAATTACCTAAAATTGCTTCCGCATATCTCACCTCCCTACAACCAAAAATGCACTTAATACATGTACCCAATTATCTATCCTAAGCACACAAAAAAAGACTTTTTCGAACACATGCAGGTGAATGGACCAGCAAGACATAAAACGATAAAGAAGAAATGACAGAAAGGAAGAAGAAAAACAAAGAGAGTGACAGAAAAGAGGAAATTTCTATCACAGAATTTCCATTGATTGATTGATTTGGTTAAGTTTTTACGTCGACACCCACCTCAGGTGATATGGTTAACAGGGATAACCATCCCAGGGAAGTGTGAAAAGGGGGACTAATCCTAATCCTACACTGACACCACCAAAACAATAGTGATGTTAGATTAAGATGGGACATCGAGAAGGCCATTTTTGATGTAGCGCACCCCGAGATTCGAACCCACAACCATTAAGCATGTGAATCCGACGCTCAAACCAACTGAGCTACTGGGGCCCGCAGAATTTCCTTCTTCTTCTTCTTCTTCAGTGGTATTAACGTCCCAGCGTGATAACGATCAGGGACTGTCGTAAGAGAATTTCCAGAAGGTGGGGATACTATTTATACTGAAAGAACCCCCGGCATCCCCACGGGAGGGGCGGGGGACATGGAGATTACCTGCCAAATAAGTCAGACATGCCTAGACGAATGAGCAATCCCCGATCAAATCTGCAATGGTTTCTGTCAGATCGGGGCGGAGTAACACTTGGCAAAACCACACCTCGAAATACCCTATTTGCCCTGTGATGAAGTAAATCAGGCGGATGAGGAGATTGCCTAAAGTTTTACCCCCACCCCCTACCCTTGCGCTCACACGGTAGGTCTTTTTTGACTATGAGCTAAGAGGAAGGTAAGCAAATACAGAAAACCTACAAGGCTGAAGTCAACTTACTTCTTGACCCCCCCCCCCCCCCCATCCTAGACGTGGAAACTAACCTACAAGGCTGAAGTCAACTTACTTCTTGAAACCCCTCCCATCCTAGACGTGGAAACTAACCTAGAAGGCTAAAGTCAACTTACTTCTTGAAACCCCTCCCATCCTAGACGTGGAAACTAACCCACAAGGCTGAAGTCAAACATACTTCTTGAAACCCCTCCCATCCTAGATGTGGAAACTAACCTAGAAGGCTGAAGTCAAACATACTTCTTGAAACCCCTCCCATCCTACACGTGGAAACTAACCCACAAGGCTGAATTCAACTTACTTCTTGAAACCCCTCCCATCCTAGACGTGGAAACTAACCTACAAGGCTGAAGTCAACTTACTTCTTGAACCCCCCCCCCCTCCCATCCTAGACGTGGAAACTAACCTACAAGGCTGAAGTCAACTTACTTCTTGAAACCCCTCCCATCCTAGACGTGGAAACTAACCTACAAGGCTGAAGTCAAACTTACTTCTGGAAAACCCCTACCATCCTAGACGTGGAAACTAACCTACAAGGCTGAAGTCAACTTACTTCTGGAAAACCCCTCCCATCCTAGACGTGGAAACTAACCTACAAGGCTGAAGTCAAACTTACTTCTGGAAAACCCCTACCATCCTAGACGTGGAAACTAACCTACAAGGCTGAAGTCAACTTACTTCTTGAAACCCCTCCCATCCTAGACGTGGAAACTAAC
>JAPXFY010007131.1:0-11383 GCA_030674185.1 Monoplex corrugatus | reverse complement strand
TGAACGACATGGATCTGATTGTGTTGAGAATTTCTTCTTGTGAGACTGGGGTAAAAGTAGTAAGAGGTGTGCCAGAGAAGGAAGGGTCAGGTGGGCATGGTTGACAGGGTGTCCTGTCAAGCCTGTCACGAAGAGTTTGTATTTTGGTGGTGAAATAGTTGGAGAATACAGATGGGAGTTCTTCATTTGTATGTTTTGTTGGGAGAGGTAAATCTTTTCGTGTGCCAAGGAGATGATTCATGGTTGTAAAGAGTTCTTTTGAAGAAGAGGCATTCAGGATTTTGGTTTGGAAATAGCTTGTTTTTGCTGATGCAATGAGGGTGGATACTTTTGTTTTAGAGGCTTGGAAAAGTTGCCTGTGTACAGTGAGTTTGGATTTGCGCCAGCGGCGCTCTGCTCTGCGGCGGGCACGTTTTGCACAGGCGATCTCATGAGTGAGCCAGGGGGTAGGAGGGCGGTCAGGTAAAAGACGGGTTGTGGCTGGAGCATGAGTGTCCAGAAGATGGTGGAGAGTAGTATAGAATTCATCGGCAAGGTTATGTGACTTTTCAGAAAGGAGACGGGAGGCATCAGATGAAAATGTGGAGAGGTCGATAGATTTGAGATTGCGTCGAGTCACTGTGCGCATGGTACGGGAAGGAGGAGAAATGTCGAGAGAACAGAGAATTGCAGAGTGGTCAGATGGAAGGGCTGAAGTTAGACGGGTAGAAAGAACTAAGCAGTTGTCAGTAGCGGAATTGTGATGATCACGAGAAATGATCCAGTCAAGAATGTGACCTTTTTGATGGGTTGGTTCAGAAATGTGTTGAGTCATATTATGATTGGACAGAGAGTTGATGATATGTCTTGTGTCATAACGGTGAGTGTTGTCATAGTGGACATTGATATCACCTAGAATGATGAGATTTCCAGGTAAGAGGCAGTAGTGGTCAAGCAATTGGTCAAAGTCAGAGAGAAACATGGATGTGGTGAGTTTGTTGGCAGAGCTAGGTGGGGGTCGATAGACACAGGAGAAGGTGATGGGGTGAGGGGTGGATTGGAAGGATACTTCAACGTGCTCGAAAGAAGGATGGGAGAAAGGCAGAGACTGCGAGAAAGATAGGCGGGAATGGAGTGAGTCGTTGTAGAGGATGGCGATACCGCCACCTCGGGATGAGCGATGGAAAGAAGCAAGCCTGTAACCACTCGGAGTGAGGCTAGCAAGTATAGGTTCGTGACCAAGGGGGTTAAGCCATGTCTCCGTGATAAAAGCAATGTCAACATGCTCATCTGCGACAAAGTCAGCAATAACATCGGCTTTGTCACCAGTGCATGCCGACTGAGCATTAAAAAGGCATAGTTTCAGCCTATCACAGTCATATGGTGGCGGCTGAGGTGGCGACGAAGGCGGCACCAACGGGACAGAAGGCGAGAGCGGCACCGGCGGGACAGAAGGCGAAGGCGGCACCATCAGGACAGAAGGTGAAGGCGAAGACGGCAGAGGAGGAGACAAAGCTTGCAGCAGCGAGGTCAAGGGCAGGGGCAGTGGAGGAGAAGAAGAAGCAGGAGACGAAAAGTGGCGTCGGGCAGGAGGCAGGTTGTGCCAAAGACGGTGGAGACGTCCACCACGACAGGATCGCGCAGTGCGGGGCTTGCTACACAGCCCCAATGTACGTATGCGCTGGTAGACGCCTCCACCGAGGTAGCATTTGCTGTGTTTAAAAAGTGTCAGTCCAATTTGTTTTATAAAAGACGGGTCCATAATTGCGAGCCAGGCAGGAGAGGAAGACACTTGCAGGTTGGTGTGTGGGTTGGTCAGTTCACAACACTAAAATCCAGAGAACGCAGAACACAAAGGTTTGGAAGCTGTAGCGTTGGGCGAACACAGTAGGCTAAGGTGTAAACACAATTCACAGATAAAATGTCCGACTTGAGCGGCTGAATTAAAATGATGAAAAGTAGGTATAAAAACTTTAAAATCGGATTATCTGGTAAAATATTCAAAATTTTAAAAAAATATTTACATCACCGAGAGAGAGAGAACTGTAAATGGGACTGCAAGGTGTGTATGTATGAGAGAGAGAGAACTGTAAACTGGGACTGTAAGGTGTGTGTATGTGTGAGACAGAGAACTCTAAACTGGAACTGCAAGGTGTGTATGTATGAGACAGAGAACTCTAAACTGGGACTGCAAGGTGTGTGTATGTGTGAGAGAGAGAACTCTAAACTGGGACTGCAAGGTGTGTATGTATGAGACAGAGAACTCAAAACTGGGACTGCAAGGTGTGTGTAAGTGAGACAGAGAACTCTAAACTGGGACTGCAAGGTGTGTGTAAGTGAGACAGAGAACTCTAAACTGGGACTGCAAGGTGTGTGTAAGTGAGACAGAGAACTCTAAACTGGGACTGCAAGGTGTGTGTATGTGTGAGAGAACTCTAAACTGGGATTGCAAGGTGTGTGTAAGTGAGACAGAGAACTCTAAAGTGGGACTGCAAGGTGTGTGTAAGTGAGAGAGAGAACTGTAAACTGGGACTGCAAGGTGTGTGTATGTGTGAGAGAGAACTCTAAACTGGGACTGCAAGATGTGTATGTATGAGACAGAGAACTCAAAACTGGGACTGCAGGGTGTGTGTATGTGTGAGAGAGAGAGAACTGTAAACTGGGACTGCAAGGTGTGTGAGAGAGAGAGAACTGTAAACTGGGACTGTAAGGTGTGTGTGTGTGAGAGAGAGAACTCTAAACTGGGACTGCAAGGTGTGTGTAAGTGTGAGAGAGAGAATTCTAAACTGGGACTGCAAGGTGTGTGTGTATGTGTGAGAGAGAGAACTCAAACTGGGACTGCAAGGTGTGTGTAAGTGTGAGAGAGAGAATTCTAAACAGGGACTGCAAGGTGTGTGTGTATGTGTGAGAGAGAGAATTCTGAACTGGGACTGCAGGGTATGTGTATGTGTGAGACAGACTCAGTCCTTGGAGTGTTTTACTGTACATCAGTGTTAGGCCATAGTTTATATAGTATGAAGGGTTGGCGAAGTTTGGGGTGAGAGAGAGAATAACAGTCATCATCATCATCATCATCATGTATCCTGCCGCATGGTGTTGGCGATCATTGCCATCCATACGAATCTGTCACTTGTCGCTGCAGGTACATCTCCCACCCTCTCTATCTTCAGTCACCTCGCAAGTCCGTCCAATATTTTCTCTCTGGGTCTACCTGGTGGTCTCTCTCCCTCTAGCTTTTCACAGTAGCTTGCTGACAGTCAGGTGTTACCTGTGAATGGGAAATGATAGATTGGACATCTGCGAACTTCAGACTGTAAAAATGCCACTGTTCACCATCTAATCCCTCACCTTTCTGGGCCTCTATCAGGACTGTGCAGCTTACGAGAACAGATCACAAGTGCTATTGTTCTGTGTCTGTGGGTGTTGCTGGCGTATAGGGAGACTTCTTGCCTTTCAGTCTGATTGCACAGGTTTGAGTCCGGCTTGAGAAAAATTTCGTTGGTACGACATCCTGTCTACCTAGTTGTGAAACAACAATGACTTTCTCCAAGGTTGGGGAACATAAAGCAGCAAAGAAAAAGAGATTGGTGCTGCCCTCTTGTTGTTCTTGTTCTTGTTTTGTATTATCGTCTCAGTGTGTTCACGAATAGGGATTGTCTTGAAGATGAACCGTGTCATATACTTGAAGAGTTTACTGTGATATTTGTTGTGAAAATATATACAGCACATTTTTGACAAGGCAGCCGGGAAATGCCCTATTCTTATCAATTTTCAGCTGCCATGAGTTCTTTTGACATGCGCAGACCAGAAGGCACATGGGTCCGACTTGCTTTTCATCCCCATCTGACAGCCTATGCTGCCCTCAGAATTGTGACATCTAGATAAATTGAGATGTCTATCATGTCACCCCTCCATAACCTCAGTGTTATGGGATAATTATTTGCCCTTATATGTAGATAGTTATGTTGTTTGTGATCATTTTGTCACATTCTTATTCCAACTGTGGTTGAAAGGAAGCAACCAGGTACCGTTTCCATTGACTGTGTGCAGGTTGATTCTCATGTTGTTAACCTAATGGACCCTTGTGAGATACTGGTTTCCAACACTAGTTTTGCTTGAGAGTATCACAAACACATGCGTCTGACAGATTTTAATTATTTTCCTTGTGTGTACTGAGATCATTTACTCTCATAGAGATACTCTTATCATTATAACTTGTATCCCCATCTTTTCTTAATTCTCTGCAAAAAGTTTCCTTTATTCTCTCTCTCTTAGTTTATGCCTTGTTCCTTTGCTTTGTGTTATCTATTTCTGTTCCATTTTCTGCTTGATGGTCCATTCACTAGTATGTTTTCCATAAAGCCTTAGATACTTTCTATTACTATATTAGTGTTAGGATTGGTAATGGAATACTCTTGTAGGATTGATAATTGGATATTGATAATTGGGTACATGTATTAACTGCAGTTTTGGTTGTGTGATGTGCAGAAGCAGTTATATATAATTACGCCAGTTCTTATGTATGTTGTGGTGTACATAATTATGCTTACTTGTGTTCATGTTTGTGTCTTTAAACCTGCCTGGTATAAATTGAGAGGAAAAGTGAATGCGGGAGACATAGATTTGTGCGTGAGTCATTGATGTACATACTTAATTTCCTTTTTCCATCTTCTTTTTTGGGGGGGGTCAATCAATGAAGTTTTGTATCTCTTTTGGAATGGTTATAGCTGTAATGCTCAGTGCAGTCAGCTGAATTTTTAACAGTAATGATAACAATGATAATGATTGATTAATCAAAGGGAATAAACATGTTCCTAGGACCCTCAGAGACAATTTCATGGCAGTTCTTGCCAGTTGACCATTATTTTCTCATGCATTTCAAAATAATGACTAGCAGCTCACAAAAGTTTCACTCTGTAGTGTGGATTTGTGGCTGTTTTTTGTGTGTTTTTTCCCATAACCAACATGACCAGTGGGTGGGAAAATCAGATACATGTGGTACTGAACCGATGTGGAAGGATCTAGTTTGTTATGGAAATGAATTACACTGTGCTTGGAAAGTTGATTTTCAGCCTATGAATACCTGTTTAGTTATAACAAGAAAGCTCTCAAGAATATTTCTCTTCAAGTGCCATTATTTTAAAAGTTCATGTCATGTATTTTCCAGTGGTGTTTGTTTCGTGTCTGTACTGTTTGTGGTTATTTTTGTTAATTGTTTACACTTTGGTCCAACTTGTGCTCTTTGAGGGAAGAGTTACGTGCTTTTGACTGTAGCTCCATTGAGTTAAGATTACTTCCCTTCAACTGTAAGTACCATGTGTGGCTGAAGTATAGCAAGAAATCAGTGGTAATGAGAGGTGTACATTGTGTGTATTCACTCAGAACAAGAAGAAAATTCTTAGTGTGATCTAGTTGTTGTTGTTGTTTAGACTGGGAACCCTCTGTCAGATTTCAACACCCAGTGAAGACAGAGAAAGAAGAGGATGGAAAACCAGAGGTAGCTTCTGAACCTAGGTGAGTATAGATAATGATGTAGTTACTATGAGAAAGAAGAGGATGGAAAACCAGAGGTAGCTTCTGAACCTAGGTGAGTATAGATAATGATGTAGTTACTATGAGAAAGAAGAGGATGGAAAACCAGAGGTAGCTTCTGAACCTAGGTGAGTATAGATAATGATGTAGTTACTATGATAAAGAAGAGGATGGAAAACCAGAGGTAGCTTCTGAACCTGGTGAGTATAGATAATGATGTAGTTACTATGATAAAGAAGAGGATGGAAAACCAGAGGTAGCTTCTGAACCTAGGTGAGTATAGATAATGATGTAGTTACTATGATAAAGAAGAGGATGGAAAACCAGAGGTAGCTTCTGAACCTAGGTGAGTATAGATAATGATGTAGTTACTATGATAAAGAAGAGGATGGAAAACCAGAGGTAGCTTCTGAACCTAGGTGAGTATAGATAATGATGTAGTTACTATGATAAAGAAGAGGATGGAAAACCAGAGGTAGCTTCTGAACCTAGGTGAGTATAGATAATGATGTAGTTACTATGATAAAGAAGAGGATGGAAAACCAGAGGTAGCTTCTGAACCTAGGTGAGTATAGATAATGATGTAGTTACTATGATAAAGAAGAGGATGGAAAACCAGAGGTAGCTTCTGAACCTTGGTGAGTATAGATAATGACGTAGTTACTATGATAAAGAAGAGGATGGAAAACCAGAGGTAGCTTCTGAACCTAGGTGAGTATAGATAATGACGTAGTTACTATGATAAAGAAGAGGATGGAAAACCAGAGGTAGCTTCTGAACCTAGGTGAGTATAGATAATGACGTAGTTACTATGATAAAGAAGAGGATGGAAAACCAGAGGTAACTTCTGAACCTAGGTGAGTATAGATAATGACGTAGTTACTATGATAAAGAAGAGGATGGAAAACCAGAGGTAGCTTCTGAACCTTGGTGAGTATAGATAATGACGTAGTTACTATGATAAAGAAGAGGATGGAAAACCAGAGGTAGCTTCTGAACCTAGGTGAGTATAGATAATGACGTAGTTACTATGAGAAAGAAGAGGATGGAAAACCAGAGGTAGCTTCTGAACCTAGGTGAGTATAGATAATGACGTAGTTACTATGAGAAAGAAGAGGATGGAAAACCAGAGGTAGCTTCTGAACCTAGGTGAGTATAGATAATGATGTAGTTACTATGATAAAGAAGAGGATGGAAAACCAGAGGTAGCTTCTGAACCTAGGTGAGTATAGATAATGACGTAGTTACTATGATAAAGAAGAGGATGGAAAACCAGAGGTAGCTTCTGAACCTAGGTGAGTATAGATAATGACGTAGTTACTATGATAAAGAAGAGGATGGAAAACCAGAGGTAGCTTCTGAACCTTGGTGAGTATAGATAATGATGTAGTTACTATGATAAAGAAGAGGAGGGAAAACCAGAGGTAGCTTCTGAACCTAGGTGAGTATAGATAATGATGTAGTTACTATGATAAAGAAGAGGATGGAAAACCAGAGGTAGCTTCTGAACCTAGGTGAGTATAGATAATGATGTAGTTACTATGATAAAGAAGAGGATGGAAAACCAGAGGTAGCTTCTGAACCTGGTGAGTATAGATAATGATGTAGTTACTATGATAAAGAAGAGGATGGAAAACCAGAGGTAGCTTCTGAACCTATGGTGAGTATAGATAATGATGTAGTTACTATGATAAAGAAGAGGATGGAAAACCAGAGGTAGCTTCTGAACCTAGGTGAGTATAGATAATGATGTAGTTACTATGAAAAGAAGAGGATGGAAAACCAGAGGTAGCTTCTGAACCTAGGTGAGTATAGATAATGATGTAGTTACTATGATAAAGAAGAGGATGGAAAACCAGAGGTAGCTTTCTGAACCTAGGTGAGTATAGATAATGATGTAGTTACTATGAAAAGAAGAGGATGGAAAACCAGAGGTAGCTTCTGAACCTAGGTGAGTATAGATAATGATGTAGTTACTATGATAAAGAAGAGGATGGAAAACCAGAGGTTAGCTTCTGAACCTAGGTGAGTATAGATAATGACGTAGTTACTATGATAAAGAAAGAGGATGGAAAACCAGAGGTAGCTTCTGAACCTAGGTGAGTATAGATAATGACGTAGTTACTATGATAAAGAAGAGGATGGAAAACCAGAGGTAGCTTCTGAACCTAGGTGAGTATAGATAATGACGTAGTTACTATGATAAAGAAGAGGATGGAAAACCAGAGGTAGCTTCTGAACCTAGGTGAGTATAGATAATGACGTAGTTACTATGATAAAGAAGAGGATGGAAAACCAGATGTAGCTTCTGAACCTTGGTGAGTATAGATAATGATGTAGTTACTATGATAAAGAAGAGGATGGAAAACCAGAGGTAGCTTCTGAACCTAGGTGAGTATAGATAATGATGTAGTTACTGTGATAAAGAAGAGGATGGAAAACCAGAGGTAGCTTCTGAACCTAGGTGAGTATAGATAATGATGTAGTTACTATGATAAAGAAGAGGATGGAAAACCAGAGGTAGCTTCTGAACCTAGGTGAGTATAGATAATGATGTAGTTACTATGATAAAGAAGAGGATGGAAAACCAGAGGTAGCTTCTGAACCTTGGTGAGTATAGATAATGATGTAGTTACTATGAGAAAGAAGAGGATGGAAAACCAGAGGTAGCTTCTGAACCTAGGTGAGTATAGATAATGATGTAGTTACTATGAGAAAGAAGAGGATGGAAAACCAGAGGTAGCTTCTGAACCTAGGTGAGTATAGATAATGATGTAGTTACTATGATAAAGAAGAGGATGGAAAACCAGAGGTAGCTTCTGAACCTAGGTGAGTATAGATAATGATGTAGTTACTATGATAAAGAAGAGGATGGAAAACCAGAGGTAGCTTCTGAACCTTGGTGAGTATAGATAATGATGTAGTTACTATGATAAAGAAGAGGATGGAAAACCAGAGGTAGCTTCTGAACCTAGGTGAGTATAGATAATGATGTAGTTACTATGATAAAGAAGAGGATGGAAAACCAGAGGTAGCTTCTGAACCTAGGTGAGTATAGATAATGATGTAGTTACTATGATAAAGAAGAGGATGGAAAACCAGAGGTAGCTTCTGAACCTTGGTGAGTATAGATAATGATGTAGTTACTATGAGAAAGAAGAGGATGGAAAACCAGAGGTAGCTTCTGAACCTAGGTGAGTATAGATAATGATGTAGTTACTATGATAAAGAAGAGGATGGAAAACTAGAGGTAGCTTCTGAACCTAGGTGAGTATAGATAATGATGTAGTTACTATGATAAAGAAGAGGATGGAAAACCAGAGGTAGCTTCTGAACCTAGGTGAGTATAGATAATGATGTAGTTACTATGATAAAGAAGAGGATGGAAAACCAGAGGTAGCTTCTGAACCTTGGTGAGTATAGATAATGACGTAGTTACTATGATATCAGTGTTAACACGCTTCTGACCACAACAGATAAACTGACATTCACACGAAATTCTGCATGTAGACAGTTCTGACCACAATGGATAAATTGTCGTTTGCATGGAATTCTGCCTTTAGACTGCAGCTGACAAATTGTCATGACTATCATTTTCATTACCACTTTGGCTGTTGCAAAGGACAATAGAAGAAGGTTGGACTTGGCTTTGCATGAATTTCAGAGTGAAACTGTTCTCTGAAGTTCTTGTAAATGTGACATTCATTTGGCCATTTGAAATTTTGACAAAGCGAAATTTTTGCAGTACTCAGGACATGCTTGACGAAATCTTTATGGACAAACTTGGCGCTGCGAATGATGAAGATTTAAACAATAGTTCTGACAGTGATGTTGGTGACAATTTTAATGAAAATATTTTTAGAAGTATTGACGGTAATGTGTGTGAATGGTGGTGATGATTGTTCACTGTTTGTGAACATCAAGAAAAACAACAGAAATGTGTTTATCTTTTGAGTTCAATTCATGTAGGTAACTCTACATTTATCCAGCAAAAGATACTAGATAGTGACAGAAAGAAACAAAAAGACACATCATTACCTTGAACATATTGTATTTATCTGCTGTTTTAAATACAGACATTGTGTTGTGTCTCATGGTGCAGTCAGCCAGCATCATCCAACACACTGAACATGGGCTCTTTGGTTCTTTTGATAGAGCCAGAGCCAAAGACTCATGATCTGATGTCTCAAGTTCAATCCCAGCCTACAATATTGAAAATACTGCTGCCTGTTTTGTGCATGGTCTGACATACTTCTGTGTTTTCTGGTTGTGTCATTTAGTGTTCATAGATCCCATGTCCAACCCACAATATTAAAAATACAGTCTGTTTTCTGCCTATTTCAACACTTCTGGTTTTCTGGTTGTGTCATTTAGTGTTCATAGATCCCATGTCCAACCCACAATATTAAAAATACAGTCTGTTTTCTGCCTATTTCAACACTTCTGGTTTTCTGGTTGTGTCATTTAGTGTTCATAGATCCCATGTCCAACCCACAATATTAAAAATACAGTCTGTTTTCTGCCTATTTCAACACTTCTGGTTTTCTGGTTGTGTCATTTAGTGTTCATAGATCCCATGTCCAACCCACAATATTAAAAATACAGTCTGTTTTCTGCCTATTTCAACACTTCTGGTTTTCTGGTTGTGTCATTTAGTGTTCATAGATCCCATGTCCAACCCACAATATTAAAAATACAGTCTGTTTTCTGCCTATTTCAACACTTCTGGTTTTTGGTTGTGTCATTTAGTGTTCATAGATCCCATGTCCAACCCACAATATTAAAAATACAGTCCGTTTTCTGCCTATTTTCAACACTTCTGGTTTTCTGGTTGTGTCATTTAGTGTTCATAGATCCCATGTCCAACCCACAATATTAAAAATACAGTCCTGTTTTCTGCCTATTTCAACACTTCTGGTTTTCTGGTTGTGTCAATTTAGTGTTCATAGATCCCATGTCCAACCCACAATATTAAAAATACAGTCTGTTTTCTGCCTATTTCAACACTTCTGGTTTTCTGGTTGTGTCATTTAGTGTTCATAGATCCCATGTCCAACCCACAATATTAAAAATACAGTCTGTTTTCTGCCTATTTCAACACTTCTGGTTTTCTGGTTGTGTCAATTTAGTGTTCATAGATCCCATGTCCAACCCACAATATTAAAAATACAGTCTGTTTTCTGCCTATTTCAACACTTCTGGTTTTCTGGTTGTGTCAATTTAGTGTTCATTAGGTCCCATGTCCAACCACAATATAAAAATACAGTCTGTTTTCTGCCTATTTCAAACACTTCTGGTTTTCTGGTTGTGTCATTTAGTGTTCATAGATCCCATGTCCAACCCACAATATTAAAAATACAGTCTGTTTTCTGCCTATTTCAACACTTCTGGTTTTCTGGTTGTGTCATTTAGTGTTCTTAGTCCCATGTCCAACCACAATATAAAAATACGGCTGTTTTCTGCCTATTTCAAACACTTCTGGTTTTCTGGTTGTGTCAGTTTAGTGTTCTTAGGTCCCATGTCCAATCCACATATATAAAAATACGGCCTGTTTTCTGCCTATCTAAACACTTCGGTTTTCTGGTTGTGTCATTTTGTGTTCTTAGGTCCCATGTCCAATCCACAATATAAAAATACGGCCTGTTTTCTGCCTATCTAACACTTCCTGGTTTTCTGGTTGTGTCAGTTTTAGTGTTCTTAGGTCCCATGTCCAATCCACATTATGAAAAAATACGGCCTGTTTTCTGCCTATCTAAACACTTCTGGTTTTCTGGTTGTGTCATTTTGTGTTCTTAGGTCCCATGTCCAATCCACAATATAAAAAATACGGCCTGTTTTCTGCCTATCTGAACACTCCTGGTTTTCTGGTTGT
>JAPXFY010007130.1:0-11387 GCA_030674185.1 Monoplex corrugatus | reverse complement strand
TTTACCAATGTGCTAACGGGGCACACATCATCTGTAGGGAATTTAATCCTTATGAAGTTCACTTTTTTGGTTCCTCCTTGCCCAGATCCAGCTTGAGCTCCTTTCTGCTGCCTCTGCCATCGCTTTAAGGGCTCTAGTCCTCTTCTTCCCAGAAATGGCGAGTTGTTTCATGAGATCATAAGCGGAGGTGCCCACAAACCCTCTTGCCCCGACCTCTATGGCGAAGATTTTGACCCGCAGACCTGCTTTCTTCAGGGTGCTGGCAAGACCGGCGTATTTTTCGGTCTTGTAGATATGTGCTTCTTCCATTCTGCTTTCGTATGGCACAGTGAGTTCTATCAGAATCACTTGTTTCGAGGAGTCAGAGTGGAGAGCGATGTCTGGTCTCATGCCTGTCTTGCTGATGACATCTGGGTAATTTCTCCACTCTGGGAGGTCTGCTGTACACTCCCAGTCGACTGCTCCATCCAAAAGACCCTTTGGCAATGTGCTGGTTGTCATAGCCCTTTCGGGCCAGACCTGTTTCCCTCCTGCTTTGTAGAACGTTGTCATAGCAATTGGTGCGTTTGGGGTCATGGTTTTTTCGCTAACCACATCTGTGATCACTTTCAGAACTTGGTTGTGCCTCCATGTATACCTTCCTTGGGCTAGCGCTACTTTGCAAGAGCTTAGGACATGTTCCACTGTTTGTTTCTTCTGACAGAGCGGACATGCTGGGTCGTCTGCTTTCCCCCATTTCACTAAGTTTGCATTCGAGGGGAGCAGGTCATATACAGATCTGAGGAGGAAGCTTATCCTTAGAGGAGCCATGTGCCACATATCGTTCCAGCTGAGACTTCTTTGGAGTGCACTGTCCCATGTTGTCCATTGCCCCTGTTGACCTTGCTGGACTGCCTTCTGCACTCTTTTGACATCTTCTTCTTCCTTCAACTCCTGTATGATCATGTCTCTTTTTTCCTTCCCTTTGGCTTTGGACCACCACTGCATTTTTGTTGCTCCCAGTCCCTGTCTGTTGGTTTGCGTGTGTCCAATTATTTCTTTGATGCTGAGGTTTCTCTTGGCATTGTTTACAGCCTCTTGGACTTTCCACTTTCTGCCAGTTCTCAGCTTTGGATGAACTGCTCTCACGATATTGTCCTCCGATTCCTCCAGCATGCTCAACAGTCTTGCTTTTCCAACTTTGTATTCCTCCACTATGGATTTCAGAGGTAGCTTCAGCATTGCTTGACGACAGTAGAATGCAACATCAGTGAGACCAGGTGGGACACCGAGCCATTTTCTTGTGTATTTGTTGATTTTGGCTTCCATTGCTTCGACTGTGCTGGTGCAAATGTCATAGATTAGCAGTGGCCACAGCAGCTTTGGTATCAGCATGAACTGTAGACACCAGACTTTGTATTTGCCTGGCAGTCCGCAGTTATCTATTTTCTTCAGGCCTTCTTCTGCTGTTTGCTTGGTTTCACATCCCCTTTGTGTGTCTTTCAGGGAGTCATCATACCATCTTCCGAGACTTTTTACTGGCTCTTCTGTGACAGTGGGGATGGCTTGGTTGGCTACCATGAATTTGACTGAATCTGCCACTTTTCCTTTTCGCAGTGAGAGACTTCGGGATTTCTTAGGTTTGAACCTCATTCTTGAAGAGGCCACCAGCTCATCCAGCTGCTTTAAGATTTGGTGTGTCTCTTCCTCATCCGTGGACAAGACTGTTGTGTCATCCATGAAAGCTTTCAGAGGAGGCATCTGGTATCCATCTCCCAGATTCACTGGACCTGAACTCTTCATTGCAGCTTTCAAGATGACTTCCATTGCCAACACGAACAGTATGGGAGAGATTGCACAGCCCATTGCAATGCCCACCTCTAGGTCTATCCAGTTCGTGGTGTATTCTTTGGTAGAGAACCGCACTGAGAACCCTTGGAAATACTTCCTCAGCATTGTTCGGATGTTTTCTGGGATGTGATACATTTCAAGAGCCAGCTGGATCATATCGTGTGGAACTGATCCATATGCATTCGCCAGATCAAGCCAAACTACGTCAATGTCTCTCTTCTCTGTTCTTGCTTTTTGGATGGCATCCCAAATCAACGTGGCATGTTCCAAGCATCCAGGCATTCCTGGTATGCCTCCCTTTTGGACTGACATATCCAGATACTTGTTTTCAGTCAGGTATTTTGTCAATCTTGCTGCCATAACAGAGAAGAAGATTTTCCCCTCGACGTTCAGAAGTGATATTGGCCTGAACTGATTGATGCTGCTGGAGTTCTGCTCCTTCGGAATGTACACTCCTTCAGCTCTCATCCATTGGTCGCTGATCTTCTGGTTCCTCTATGCTGATCGAATCATCTTGTGGAGCCACTCGAGCACTTTTGGGCATTTCTTGTAGAGCAGGTATGGTATTCCGTTTGGTCCAGGTGCTGACTTGGCTCTGGCTTTCTTTACTACGTTCTTCACTTCATCCAGTGTTGGTGGTTTGTTATTGAATTTTCCTTCTGGCGCTGCAGGCCAAACCAGATTTTGGATTTCAAGTGGTGCCTCGCGCTGAGAATCGGAATATGTTTCCCTGAGATGCTGCTCTAGGGTTTCCTTGCCCACTGTGAGAGTCCCTGATTTGGGTTGTTCAAACAGCTTTCTTGCAAAGTCAAAGGGATCTTTGAAGAAACGATCTTGAGTCTTCTTCTTTTTGCTCTTTCTTCGCCTTGCTGATTCCACTTTGCTGAGAGCATTGTGTTTGGCCTTCAGATCTTTCCAGAGTTCCAGGAGCCCTTGCTTCTCGAATTCTGAGGCAGTTTTCATTCGCTTTTTAAGCTTCCTTTTCTCCCTCCGGATGCTCTCCATCTGCTGCTGTCTTCTGGATTTCTGGGGAGGCGTTTTTGTCTTTGGCTGCTTCACTCCATAAGTGTCCCTGCAGATAGAGTATATGATGTCTCCGTATGTGTCAAGTTTGTGTTCCAGCGTACTGTTCCCTATTAGCGCATTCCAGCGTACTGTTCCCTATTAGCGCATTCAGCTTAAGGACAAGTTCCTCATCTAATTTCTCCCATTGTTCTTTTGCACCGGCAGGCGGCAAATTGAGTTTTTCACGTTTGGCGTTAAGAGCTTGTGCAAAATCCGCATCAGAACCGTCAGCGTGGATGTCCTTGGCACTATGGTTTAATTCCTGGCCTTGGTCATCCAACGTCTCACCTGCTATCGCAGTGCGCTGCTGCTGGTTCGTATGTGTCTTCAAACAGCCCATTTTTGTCCTGTGGATCTTCATGCCGCGTTTGGTGGTGAATCTCCTTCCACACGCACACGGAAATTCCAAGTGGTCATTGATCATGGTCCGTTGTGCGTTTCCAGTCGTGATGGAGTCAGTGCCGATGGATTCATCATTCTCTCCCCCTTTCGGTGAATAGAATCAAAAGAGAAATAGCAGAAGAACAGTGTTGATTTGTGGAAGGGAAGGGAACTATTAATGCCATGTACATCCTAAGAATTATCATAGAATAGGTCAATTGAGATGAATAAGGATTTGTATTTATGCTTTGTTGACTAAACCATGGCTTTCGATTGGGTACGACATGAAGAATTGATCAACCAACTGGAGAGACTCAATATTGATGGAAAACATCTGCGAATACTCAGGAATATGTACTGGGAACAAACAGCTGCAATGAGAATAGTAAACAATATAAGCTCTTTCCAAAACATCAAAAGAGGAGTCAGACAGGGTTGTGTTTTGTCACCAGATCTGTTTTCACTTTACAGCGAAAACATCTTGAGAAATCTAGAAGAAGACCCTGGATTAATTCTTTCAAGACGGGAAGTGCGCACCCCGGCGAGTTCCCAGCCGCCGGGCCGTTGGCATTTGTTTTCTTCCCTGCTGACGCACCATTTTTACTACTTTTCTATTTTATTTTACAGCTACTAAAGTATATTGATGGCAAAGTATTTGATATTACCAGAAAGCTCAAAACGTGTTCTTTGCTAGCATACTATTTTCAAATAAGAACTTCCAACACTTATACGCATCGCTAGGACAAGAACAACGTAGGTCACAGAGTATAACCCAGATGCAAGCTCACGTCCCAGTAGTAACTGTACTGTGCTGTACTGAAGTCTAAAGGAACCTTTGAAACCACTCTCTCTCTCTCTCTCTCTCTCTTTCTTTCCTTCTCTCTCTCTTTCTCTCTCTCTCTCTCTCTCTCAAAACACACACACACACACACACACACAGAGCGAGCAAGAAAGAGAGAGATGAGTAGAGAGAGAGAGAGAGAGAGAGAGAGAGGAAAGAGAGAGAGAAGAGAGAGAAGAGAGAGAGAGAGAGAGAGAGAGAGAGAGCAGTCAACTTAGATGGTAAAGTTTATAATAACTCCTGAATTCCCACGCCCGGTAGCCAGCAAACAGTTTATGAAGGAAGATAGTGCAGACCTAACACATGGCATTGGAATTTCCTGGTCGGGGGGTCACTTTATTCCATTATCAGTCAAACCATCAACTGTAAAGCTACACCAACTAAACAGACTGTGTCCCTTTGCTGAAACCTTCTACTAAACAGTACTGGCAGTTGTTTTGGATATTTTATTCAGTGAAAGCTGTCAGAATTTTTCAAAACTTGACCGGCACTGTACGGTCGGTGCGTCTGTGGGGAACAGACGCCTTACCGGCACCGTCTCCCGGCAACCGGTGCGTCGCGAAAAGGTTAAAGGTTGGGGGGGAAATGATAAACAACATTCGTTACGCAGATGACACCGTGCTAATTGCAGAAAATGAAAGGGGCCTACAAAACCTTGTGAATATACTAGAAATAGAAAGCAAAGGTAAGGGGTTGGAACTAAACAGCAGGAAGACTGAAGTCATGGTGATCAGTAAACAACATGAAATCCCCTCATGCAAAATAACAGCAAATGCACATCGGAAATAGCCGGCTGAATCAGCCAAGCCAAAACAGCATTCAAGAAGATGACAAGCATTCTTACCAACAAATGCCTATCAATTAACATCAGGAAGGCAGTCTTTGAGTGTTATATAGAACCAATACTGTTAAACGGATGTGAGGCATGGACAGTCAGCAAGCAAAGCCAGAGCCAGAGCAAGATTGAGGCAGCCGAGATGTGGTTTCTAAGAAGAATGTTGAGAGTTCCATGGAAAGCAAAGAAAACAAACGAGACAGTCTTGATGTTGATGGAGGCAGACACAAGTAGATCACTCATAAGGAAGATTAGGAACAGACAGGCAACATTTTTAGGCCATTTTGTGAGGAAGGGGGATTTAGAGCACCTGGTCACAACGGGAAAGCTGGAAGGAAAGAGAGCACCAGGTAAACCCAGGGAGAAAATGCTAGACGGACAGGCAGAGTGGCTGGGGACGAGGAGGGTGGGGGAGATGCTAGGGGCAACGAGAGATAGAGGCAGATGGGAGCCCATGATCGCCAACGCCATGCAGCAGGGCACATGATGATGATGATGAATCTCTTGGCCAGGGAGATCAAACAGTCGTGTCAGTAGACATGTACTGAAGAAGAAAATTACATTTATTTACAAATTACGACTTTTGTCTGTATGCATATGCAGAAAATCCTTACATTATTGCCAACGTTTATATCATCATAGAATTTGTCATAGAATACTTGAACAGGCTTTAAACGCAATGATGTCAATAGCCTTGAAAACAATATTAACAAGTTGCAATGGTGACAATAAGTTGTAACGTATTTTGAAAAGTTCTTGATGAAGTGCTGTTTACACATTGTCTTTAAAATGTGTTGATTTAGATACTTCTTGACATTTGCTCCCACATTTTGGATTGGCAAATACGAAACGCTCAACACCTTTGATCAAAAGTTGCTAGAGATTCAGTCAGTAGCGGTGAGACAATCTTGTTGACGTTTAGAGATTCAGTCAGTAGTGGTGAGACAATCTTGTTGACGTTTAGAGATTCAGTCAGTAGCGGTGAGACAATCTTGTTGACGTTTAGAGATTCAGTCAGTAGTGGTGAGACAATCTTGTTGACATTTAGAGATTCAGTCAGTAGCGGTGAGACAATCTTGTTGACGTTTAGAGATTTAGTCAGTAGAATGTGACAATCTTGTTGACATTTAGAGATTCAGTCAGTAGCGGTGAGACAATCTTGTTGACATTTAGAGATTCATTCAGTAACACTTGAGACAATCTTGTTGACATATGTGGTACAGACAGACAGCCCATCAACATAACAATTCCAGTCATTGGCAGGTTAACATAAACTTTGATGGCCTACTGACATTACAGACAAGACAGACAGACAAACAGACAGACAGACACACACACACACACACCACACACACCACACACACACACACACACACACACACACACACACACACATTCAACACACACATCCCACACACACACACATTCACACACACACACATTCACACACACACACACACACACACACACACACACACACACACACCAACACACACACACACACACACACACACACACACACATTGTGAATACTATGAAAAATGTCCCTAATCTTTACTATAAAGGAAGAAAAATACAAAAACGAGTTGCACTATGTATTCTATGCAAGCCAGATTACCTGGAAATGTTTCTGTCGAGTAGCCAGCCATAATACGGTGATGAAACTACTACTACATGCTGTTTAATGAACAGAATGATATTGCACTCAAAGTGCTCCAGACTACCATATATTTTATTATAACATGGAACAAATCCCATACTGTAGTTATTTACTGTCACCAAAATCAGTGTGAGATTGCAGCCACTTTAAAAGCTCTGTTTCTTGAGATTTTCTTCGTTTTTCTGCCAATGTATTAAAGGTGTATACAAAAGGATTCAGAGCAGAGTTTAAGGGCAGTACGAATATAGCCAAGGCAACATTTACCTCTCCAGGCATGGGAATACCAGCCATTGCCAAGAATCCACACAGTCCAATGGGAAACCAGCACATGAAATCTGTTACAGCCACAGTAATCAACCGCCGAGCTATAGTTATGTCTCGTGATGCTTTGGTCGTGTTAGTTTTCAGGGCATTCTTCTGTACTGACCAGTAGATAAAAGCTTGGCCAGCTGAGATCAGCACAAACAGAATGAAATTAAAAACAATCAAAACTGCAAAGGAATATATCCATCCTTTGAAAAAATTGTGGGTGACTGGGAGTGGAATACAGATACCAGTCTGACTGTAGAACTCCCAGTGTGATGTCACTGGAAGTAAAGGCAACAAGGCAATAAACCAACCAATCAACCAGGTCAGCAGACAAGCCACTGCAGCTGATGTTCTCTTAAATCGCAATGTGCTGAATGGAAAACGAAGGACAATGAAACGATCCAGTGTGATGAGCCAGATGGACAGAGCTGATATTTCACTGGACAGCAGAGACAGAACACCAGCCACCTTACAGGCCACACTGTGTGTCCATGTTTCATCATGATAAAGATACTTACCACGGAACAGTTCATCAGCCACACCAATAACAGCAATGTAGACACCCATCAGAAAGTCAGCCATGGTCAGGTTGGTGACAAACACACTGAAGCCACCCGAAGATGTCTTTTTCTGTGCACACAAACGTATAACAAAACAGAAGATGTTACCAGTCACTGGCAGACAGCTGATCAACCAGAGAAACCCTTGGTACATTGCTGATTGAAGTAAATCTTCACATGATGAAATGTCGTCTTTGGGTGAAAAGCAAAATGTATCATCAAAGTTATGTGGTAGAATTTCTTTGCAGCACAATTTATAATTCAGTGTCGATATGACACGGAGATGGAAAAGATTTTGAATATGTCAGGTGGAAACGTTTTCACAGGACTACCTTCCATGTACAATGCTGTTAACTTCCGTGTAAACTGAAAACCACCATTGCTGACAGCATTGATTGTAGTAAACGTTAAATTCAGTTTGTGCAAATTCAAGAACTTGGACAAAACTTTGGCATCAAACACTGTCATTGTGGTGTATGACAGATCTATCGTCGTGAGTGCACTTTGAAAAACATTAGATGAGGGATCAGAGTAGAGTGAGGTGATGGGATTGTTGGACAGGAACAGTGTCTGTAGGTTTTCCAAACCAACAAAGTGTGTCATGTTGACGTTTTGTATTTTGTTGCCATTGAGATCAAGAAATTGTAAGTTGGGCAACTTCATGTAGGATAGGACAGTCAAAGAACACTGGACAAGAATCAGACGAATAAGGTAGGCATTGTTGCGCACATCAGACAGACTCATTCCTGTACCTGTGGCATCCAAGTAATGGAGCTGTGGGAAGAGGTGAGCAGAGAAAGGCTGATGGCACAGAAATGTGTAACCTTGACACAGACAGCCCACAGGACATATCTCATCACATGACAATTCATCATCATACAGTGGGCAGTGAGGCCAGCCATCACACAGGTATTCACCATGTAGACAGATTATGGAAGTTCTGCATCGAAAGAACCCTGGACACGTCAGTCCATTACATCCCTCTTCGTCCTCATGGTCCATACAGTCGTACATGCCATTGCATCGTGTGTAGACAGGCAGACAATCATTGAACTTACCAGGACAACGATAATGGCTGTCAGGACAGGACTCATTGGACTTTGTAGGTGTTGAAATGAAAATGTTGATATTATCAAAATCAACGAGAACAGGAGATAGAAAAAACTGGTGCCCAGTCAAATTTTTTGTATCTGTATAGTCCACATTTCAGCTCATCTGATTCGTCCCGACAATGGAACACTCGATCACAGACAACATCATAGGACACACACTGACAGTTAGTACAGGTAAACATGTTGACACAAGGAAGGTGCTCACAGAAAGACTCGTCACTCTGATCCTGACAGTCTTGTACAAAGTTACATACAAGAGTATATGACAGCGTGGTGACATCATCATCACAGGTAAATAAAGGGACAAAAGTGACGTAATCAACCGTTGAATCAAGCACACCATGCGTGTGTGACAAATGATCAGAAAATGTACAAGAGGATGTCTGACCTTGACCGCACATGTCATGCTGATATGAACCACACAGTAGAAATGTGTGTGTCATGTGACCATCAGGACACGTCATCAGAGAGTGGTGTGTGTGGGTAGAAAAAGGGGTCCTGGTCAACGTTATTGCTTGTGAAGGATGGTGGGTCTGATTTGTCCTAACTTCACACATTGCACTGGGCATACGTGGATAACTATAAGAGTGATATGCTATAAATTCACCTTCATCTCTGTAGATACATACTACATCTTGTCCACTGTCAACACCCACTGCCTCTCGAAATTTGACAGAATGGTAAAAAACGGTCCTGTCTTTACTGATGACGTTCTTTCTGTACATTTTAGGAAACGACACGTCGCCAGTGGTCAAGCCAAACCATATGAACTCAGGGATATACCGATATGGATTGGTGAAATTGTCAACAATCTCAGACCAATCCTCACATCTGGGCATGCCAATCATGCCTCCCAAAGACGTGCAATAGTTGTTCAAGGTACCTAACAAATCATGACTATTAAAATCTGCGTCTTGAAGTAAAACAAATTTATAGCAATGGTTACATAAGGCTACCAAACCCTGACAACCAGGACTGCTGAAGGGACAGTGTTCTGTTTCATCCTGTTCATCTTCACACTCTGACTTTAGGTTACAGTCCAGGTGGTGCTGAAAGGTGGAATAATGATCAACAGAACAGTTGAACAATCCACTGTGTAACTTTTGGGGCGTTTGGCTTTCAGAGTGAAATGAAAAGAACAGTCTGAAACATGGTACGTCCAGACATTCATAGTTGTTGTACATAACTGTAAGTGTTGGGGTGTGGAACACACACTTATTCTTCCAATGCGCCATGGAGTCCCACTCGAAGGTACGAGATCCAATATTGTTGACCGTATACAGTTGAACTTCCATATCTGGATAGTGCGTCACCATTTTCCTCAGGCTGATCATAATGGCATGTCCAGCTGGGACAGAAATGTCCCTGTACATGTCAAAAGCCTGCCATTCATCCTGTGTACCGTAATTCCCTTTAGGTGTGATGAACCCTGACAATGGTGATGTTTTCACCAACAGCAGGTTGTGAGACAAAGAATCGTTCCCTGTAAGCAAACCAGCACCCCAAGAAATGCCCCAACCACCAAACCACCCTAAACCAAACAAACTCCCAATCCATCCACCCACCAAAAACAAAATCAGAGACAGAGACAGAGAGAGAGAGAAAGAGAGTGTGTGTGTGTTGTGTGGTGGTGTGTTGTGTGTGTGTTGTGTGTGTGTGTGTGTGTGTGTGTGTGTGTGTGTGTGTGTGTGTGTGTGTGTGTGTGTGTGTACACCATTCGTTTCACAGACAAGAGTTTGTATTTTCGCACGGTATGTCTTTAGTGACGTCATGACTGTCCTGTATTGCTATGTGCTATCAACAGTTCCTGTGTGACGTAGAGGGGGGAGTAGTGTGACGGATGTGCTTTTATCATTTTCACACTGCTGTTTTTATATTTTTCTTACTGTTGTGTAAGGTGTTTTGGCTTATTTTGCTTTTGTGGAATGATCACCTTGTTCTTTAGCTGACACGTCATTGATGACGGCATTCTCCTGAACGTCATCGTCATCACGAAAAATAAATCTAAAATAGATGTAATAAGGAATGCAGGTAACTGTGCAGGCTTGAGACTTGGGGAGCTGTCTGATTTGTTTGGTTCACAAGAGAGCCACATCTGTATAAAAGTCCAGTTTGAGGAGTGGATACCTGATCCAGCCCCTGGTCCTAAGTTGTTAGGACTCTACTGTGTTCCTGAGCGTGTCTGGTTAATGATGCCTGTGATTTTGTCCTGCTCCCTAGGATTTGTGGTAAAGGAGAGTTAGTTACCTGAAAACGTTTAAAATATTAACTGTGAGAAATGAACATAAACTGAATAATAATAATAATAATATATTTTATTTATAAGCGCAAAATCTTGACAAAATCAAATCTAAGCGCTGAGCGTATACATGCACACATACTACATACATATAGCGTATACATGGATACATACATGCTTACATACTTACAACATAACTGAACTCATCTATGCAACAGTGAAAATTGTATCATCAGAGGAAATACATGTTTATATACAGTGATGAACTGAAGACAGAACAAGGATTTCGACGCCATGAGACTTAAACTGTGAGATCTGTCCAGGAAATATTTGTACAGTGAAGGATTCCTTGTGAGGGGACCTCTGTAACATCCTGTGAATTGTATTATCCCCTGTGCTGTATGTAAACCCATACACAGCTATGCACTATTCAATCTTCGTTCCATGTGTCACAAAATAAGACTAAAGCCCTGAAAGAAAAAACAATGTTGGGTTTGATAAAATGGTTGTCATTAGAAAATTAAAATGCATTTCCCTTTTTCCGATACTATGCAC
>JAPXFY010007128.1:0-11392 GCA_030674185.1 Monoplex corrugatus | reverse complement strand
ATGCTCATAATACATTTCAGCAATTTTCCATGTACACCAGCTTTGAATAAAATAGACCACATAATACTTCTATTAATAGAATCAAAGGCTTTTTCAAAATCTATGAAAGCAACATACAATTTGCGATTTAAAGAGAACTGTTTTTGAATAAATGCCATCAAAGTATATATGTGATCAATAGTTGAGTAATTACGCTTGAAGCCTGCTTGGTATTCTCCGGTAATATTATTCATTTCAGCCCATTCTTGTAATCTTTGATTGATAATGGTACTATATATTTTGCTGCTTGCGTCACTTAGTGAAATTCCTCTATAATTATTAGGGTCATTTGAATTACCTTTTTTGTAGAGAGGTAAGACTATAGATTCTGTCCAATTTTCTGGATAAACGCCTCTTTTAAATAAAGAGTTGAAGAATATAACAAAGAAGTTCAGAATCAAGTCATTTCTACATGCATTTTTTAACAATTCTCCTATTATACCATCTGGTCCTGCAGCTTTACGATATTTTATTCTTCTGATTGCTAGCAATACTTCTTCTTTTGATATAGGGCGGTTTAAATAATCTTCGTCCTCCTCATCTTCTCCCTCTAATACTAACTGTGGTTCATTATTATTATCAATGTCTTTATCTAAAAGTGTTTTGAAATGTTCAAACCAAGCATTGACATCAATACTGTTAACAAGTTGTTTCTTCTTTAATGAAAGTTTATGAACTTTTTCCCAAAACCGTTTTTGACTTTTTACTGAATCAGTTAACTCTGTTAATAACGCATTATTATATTGTTTTCTTTTTGTCTTTAACAAGTATTTGTATTCTCGTCTAGCCCTACAATACAGGTCACGATCTCCATTATCCAAAGTTCGAGTAAATTTATTAAGTAATCTACGTACATTCCTTTTACTCTGATGACACTCATTGTCAAACCAATCTTTTGCTTTCCTTTCATTCACTTTTATCTCTTTTTTCATACATTCACCAGCATCCTTGATACACATATTAAATACATCTAAAGCATGATTGATATCAACCTCTATCATATTAATTGCTCTATTTATCCTATCTTGAAACTCCTGTGAATTAATGTTGTTAATATAAATATCAGCATTATGATCACACCACATAAACTTTTCCAATCTAAAGGTTCGGTCTTGTTGATTTTTGTCATGTGCATCTTCCTCAAAACGAAAGCAAAATTCCACAGGCATATGATCAGAGTCTATTCTATTAGTTACATTTAGCTCACAGCAATCATGCAATAAAGCATATAAATCACAAGAAATCAAAAAATAGTCATTGACACTGCATCCATTGTCAGATATGAAGGTGTAGCAACCTTGCTGGTCGCCATGACACATTCCATTTAGTATAGACAAATCAAAGGCAGTACACATATTCAACAATAATTTTCCATAGCTATTGGTGTCTAAGTCTTTAGAACATCGGTTTACATTGATTGGATGGCTGGCATGTTGGAAATTTAATATATTTTCAATATCCTGACAATATGGTGAGAAATATTAGAAGTCCGACTATTCAGATCGCCACACAGTAATATATAGACATCTCCACACATTAATAAGCAATCTGTCAAGTAATTTTCTAACAAAGTAATTCCATTTTCAACATCAAACTTCACATTAAAATGGTGAACCTCAGGGTGTACGTAAGAAAAAACATATAATATATCTTTATCCAAGCCAGTCAATCTTTTATTTAACAGAAACGCACCAAAATTAATGGACTTAACTTCAACTTGCTTATTAAACGTCATATGTACATTCTTAACAAGGCAAACAACACCACCAGATCGTCTCCCCTTTGTGGTAAATTTCACAGCAGGTAAACAAAAACTTGTGTAGTTAAAGAAAAGAGAAGGATCAAATGTCTCAATGAAAGTTTCAACTAAACATATAAAGTCAAAAGAACGAACGTACGAAAGAAAATCATCATCAATCAACTTTGAAATCAAACCATTCACATTCCAGTGAAGAAAAGATAAATTAATATTGACTTTTTTACTGGAAGGAAATTTATGATACAACTTGTCATTTCTCATGCGCCTGCGTTGCCCTCAGCAGCGAGTTCACTACTGGCTTTGACACTGGCACTAAAATCACGCGCGAGTTGCTCCTGACCTCTGCACTGACCCTCTCTAAGCTTAACAGGTGTCTCTGAAGCTTTTGGACCTACTCCCACATCAATTTCTTCTCCTGATATACAAAAAATGGGCGGGCCGTTTCCCTATTTACATGCAATCAGTTCGTCCTAATTGTTGACAGTGAATTTCTTCCCGTCAACCAGTAAATAATTGTACACAAGCACTGCCCTACTGCCATCTTGCCTTGCCTTCTTCAAATGTGGTGTTAGTTTTCTTCTTAGTTCCCTCACACCTTTTGAAAAGTCCTCCCCAATGAAAATATTTGTACCCCTTAACTTTTTCTTTTCCTTTAGGATCTGTACCTTGAGCTTGTAGAAGGTACATCTGGCGATGACAGGGGAGTCAGGTCTCGAATTCAGTCGATGGACTCGGTCGAACTCCATCTCCCCAGCGATGTCCAGCTTGTCGATGAGGAGGTCTCGCAGCATACCCTCACAGTCCTCGCTGGTCTCGTTCTCCCTCCGCGTCAGACCGTAGAAGATCAAATTGTTCTGCTTAGAGCGGCCTTCCAAGTCGTCGATTCGCTTCTCCAAATTCATATTCTGCTCCTTGAGTTCAGCGTTTTCTTTACGCAGAGACTCCTGTTCTTCCTTGATGGCATTTGTCTCCCCGTGCAACGTGGCCAATTCTTCCCGTACACTTTTGAAGTCATTTCTGAGGTCATCAACTTTGGAGTTTAAAGTGGTAAACATGGACATCAGGTCCATCAGAGAGGGATCCTTGTTGTCTGAGCCACGTGGAGAAGCTGATGACTGGGAATTAATTGTAGATTGACGCATATTGCGTTTATCTGGTCCCGGGTTCGCCTCCACATCACCGCAACGAGCCAACAAATTTCCCCAAAACAAAACTGACAGGAGTAACCCACAGACAGCACCGTCCTTCAACGTTTTCACCTGGAGTCCCGGCCTCCGCAATTTTGAAAGTGAACGTTTAAACATAAAATACTGGTAAACAGAAAGAAAGCAGCCACAAGCTGCCCTAAAGTCCAGCACTGCTGATGGCATGGTGTCTAACAACACTCGACAATCAATATGGAGCCGCAAATCACTATGCAGACACTGTATAAATGATTTGACAACAGAGCTCGTGAAGTGCTGCCACACTATAAATCCACAGGTCACAACCCCAGAGAGAGAGAGACAGAGACAGAGAGAGAGAGAGAGAGAGAGAGAGAGAAAGAGAGACAGAGACAGAGACAGAGACACAGAGAGAGAAAGAGTGTCTGTGTTTGTGTTTGGGCGTTTATGTGTCAGGTATGTGTGTTGTGTGTGTGTGTGTGTGTGTGTGTGTGTGTGTGTGTGTGCGTTCGAGCGTGTGTGTGCGCACGTGTGTGTGTGTGTGTGTGCGTGCGTGCGTGCGTGCGTGTGTGTGTGTGTGTGTGTGTGTGGTGTGGTGTGTGTGTGTGTGTGTGTGTGTGTGTGTGTGTCTGTGTCTGTGTGTCATAGAAAATGTAACTACTCATTAAACAAATTCGCCTTACACTTGAAAAAATCGATAACCAAGTTTCGATTACCGACTGAAAATTTGTGGATTCGAATATCTCATAAGTTCTTTCAAATTATCATGATTGTTGTTGTTGTTGTTGGTGGTGGTGGTGGTGTCGGTGTTGTTGTTATTATTTGTTGTTGTTTCGGCCCCAACCTACTCCTAACCAGAGTTGAGCGTGCTGTTATGGGCTCGCTGGGAAGACTGGGACCACACAGTTCAGCCTCAAACCATTTTACGGGGATGCATCATTGATGGTGTTGCTCAAATCTCCTGACCAACACCGCAGGTTTCTGTATCTCTCGGGTCTGGTTGACGCTAAGATACGATAGTAAGCGTAAAGAGGACAGTCCTGTCACCATCGTCTCAATCCTAAATGGAACTCCATAGCATCATGATTATCATCCTGATCGTCATCATCATCATAGCTTTGTAAAGACTGTTCCAGTTTCTGTGGTCATTACATGTAAGATGACGTAGAAAATGGAACAAAATGAATAAATAGATCATCAAATTTTTCTGAGCTTTCTGTTTTGTTTTGTTTTGTTTTGTTTTGTGTGTGTGTGTGTGTGTGTGTGTGTGTGTGTGTGTGGTGTGTGTGTGTGTGGTGTGTGTGTGTGTGTGTGTGTGTTTGTGTGTGTGTGTGTAAGTGTGTGTGTGTGTGTGTTTCTTTGTAGGTTTCTTTGTTTGTTTGTTTGAGTATTTGTTTGTTTGTCTGTTTGTCTGTATGCCTGTCTGTTTGTTTGTTTGTTTAATTATTTGTCTGTTTGTGTCTTTTGTTTTTGTCTTAATGGATTCACTATGTGAAATTCAGGCTGCTGTCTTGTGAAACCTCGTCGGCTGCAGTTGAGTGGAGTGACATGTTCTTTCTTTCCTGCATGCCTGTATTTCTGTTACCTATACAAGTATATGTCTTTCTCTCTCTCTCTTTTTTTTTAAGGATCATTGCGCTCACGGAGGTTACCTTTGTGCTAGCTCACCTTTTTTTTCCCGTCCAATTTTCTACACCATTTCAATGGCCACAGAATCTGGAATAGTTTTTATTATGCGATGATGATGCTGTCGATGTGGATGATAATCATGCTGCTATAGAGTTCCATCTAGGATTGAGACTGCGTGACAGGGTTGTACTCTACGCTTACTATCATAATGTATCCTGGCGTCAACCAGGCCTGAGAGATACATACACCTGCGGTGTTGGTCAGAAGATTTGAGCAACACCTTCAATGACGCATTTGCGAAGTGGATGAGGCTCGACTGTGTGGTTCCAGTCTTCCCAATGAGCCCATAGCACGCCCAACTCTGGGTAGGAGCCGGTTAGAGCCGAAAAATCCCACAATGATTTTTGAAGGTACTGATGGGGATTCGAACCCACAACCTTCCAGTCAGTAGTCCGTTGCGTTAACCACTATAGCACGGCGACTGGTTGTATAGGTCTTTCTTTCTTCTTGTTCTTGTTCTTCTTCTACTTCTTCTTCTTCATCTTTTTCTTCTTCTTTTTCTTTCTTCTTCATCTTCTTCTTTCTTTCTTCTTTTCTTTCTTTCTTTCTTTCTTTCTTTCTTTCTTCTTCTTCTTCTTCTTCTTCTTTCTTCATCTTTTTCTTCTTCTTCTTCTTTGTCTTTCTTCTTCTTCTTTCTTTCTTTGTTTTTCTTTCTTCTTCTTCTTTTTCATTTTCATTCTTCTTTCTTTCTTTCTTCCTTTCTTTCTTTCTTCTTCTTTTTTCTTCTTCTTCTTTTTCTCTTTCCTTCTTTCTTTCTTTCTTCTTCTTCTTCTTTTCTTTTGTACATAACCTCGTCCAGGACAACTCCTTTGTCGCTGTGGGATCCTTAACGTGCGCTGAGTGGGTGCTGTGCTCAGGACTGCGGTTTATGGTCTCATTCAAAAGACCACCTGCACGTGGACCACCACCACCACCACCACCTGAGATCTACTAGTGGAAAGGGAAGAAACATCTCTGACTCCGATCCGTTTGAGAAAAGAAGAGACAGATTTGCAGGGTGGCTGAAGACAGAGAGAGTGGGAGATGTACTTGGCAGCGACAAGGATTAGATTCGTGTGGAGGAGGGCCATGATCGCCAACGCCATGCGGCAAGGCACATGATGATGATGATGATCGTTAGTATGGCTTGACTGTTTTTGTGTGTGTTAGGTAATTTAGACCTGTTTTTATGTACGTTTTAGAGTGTTCTTAACTGTGTTTCAATTTGTATTAAGGCTTGTTTTTTAACTCCCTTGTGTGATAAGTTGGCCGGAGTGGCCAACCCCAAAAGCATGTCCTTAGATTGTGTACGCGAATGCATTGATACGTGTACTTAATCTCTTTTTTCTTTCTTTCTTCTTCCTGTTTTGTATATATTTTGATGATTAATGATAATTACTATATCTATATAGCGCAAAATCTTGATAAAAATTAAATCTAAGCACACACATGCACGCACGCACACACACATACACACACACACACACACACACACACACACACACACACACACACACACACACACACAACCACACAAAACACACACACACACACACACATGGCTATAATTGGGGAGAAAGAATAAAAGCAATGGAAAATTATAGAGAGCATATTATATACAATTATATATTACAATGTGATTCCCCCCCGAGTGGAGACAGGCTGCAGAGGGGTTGAGTGAGGTCAGGATTTTATGCAGAGGAGAAAAGGTGAGTTTTGAGAGCGGACTTGAAGGAGACAAAAGTAGGTTGCTGACGGACTGAGAGAGGAAGTTTGTTCCAGGAGAATGGACCAGAAACAGAGAAGGCTCGTGGACCATAGGTATTGAGCTTAGTGCGCGGAAAGCGAAAAGTCAGAGGATCGGAGGCAGAGCGGAGGGTACGTGAGGGAACATAGATCTCAAGTAGGCTTGACAGGTAATCGGGGGCTGCGTTATTGAGGCTTTCGTAGCACATGGTGTCTAGTTTGTATTGTATGCGCTTTGATACAAGGAGCCAGTGAAGTTGTGCCAGGAGAGGAGATATGTGGTCAGCTTTTTTCTTTTTGAGTACAAGGCGTGCAGCTTGTTTTGAATGCGCTGTAGGATGTGAATGGTGGAGGCAGGAAGACCAGACAGGAGTGAATTGCAATAGTCAATGCGAGACATTATGCAGGAGAGAACGAGTTTTGCAGTTGTTTCGACAGAGAGATACTTCCTCATCAGGCTTATACGATGGAGGTGATAGTAGCAAGATCTGGCAGTTTGAGAAACAAAGTTGTTCATGGAGAGGGTAGAGTCAAGGCAGACACCAAGGTTTTTAGCTGAATCAGAAATTGGGACTAATGTGTTACATAATGGGAGAGAAAGAGGAGGCAGCTGAGAAAGTTTCTGACGGGTGCCAACGAGGATAGCTTCTGTCTTGTCGTCGTTAAGCTGAAGTTTATTGTATGTCATATAGCCCTGATATGGCTCTACGCACTTGACTGGGCTTTAAACAAAAAATAGCAATAACAACAAGCGAGATGGGAAAAGCCAGTTGGCCGAAAATTCACGTTAGCTCAAGTAGTGCCACGTTAGCTCAAGTAGTGCCATTTCGTCCTGTGAAGCTTTGTCAATTCGCCCTGTCTTGAGCTTGAACTGTTTTTGGCTCATGGCGTAGTGTCTGGGTGACTCCGTTTTTACGATGTGATACGATACAGTATCGGCGTAAACGGTGAGAAGAGGAGATGGGACCGTCTTCATCATTTCGGCTCCGAGAATCGTTGATGTCTCCACCACCTCACTCCCCTATGTCATTGAGGTTACAAGAGACAATGTTGACCATTGTTTTTACATCAAGTGCGTGGAGTTAATGTGCATGCTTTAGGCTTGTGCCATAATCATTTTGGATCTTCTCCATCACTTGGCAGCAGTCATGGCATCAGTCCATATGGAATTATTCCGGCCGACCGCGGAGACGCCATCTTTTGAAACTTGAAACTGAAACTGAAAGCTAAAACTGAATGGGCGTGTTTAGAGTGTCAGCTACTACGGGAAAAAGTTGAGGTCTCTGCCACCTCACTCCCCTACGACCCCAAGGTTTATGGAACTATCTAGGTAGGACCTCAGGACCTGGCCAGCTCGTGGGTTTATGTGCGGGCTTAAGGCTTGTGCCATGATTATTCAGGATCTTCTCCATCACATGGCACCTGTGACGTTAGTGAATATGGAATATGGAATTCATTCCGAGAGCGGAGATGTCATCTCGAGAAACTTAAATTGAAACTGAAACTTTTACCCCTAAGTTTCAGTTTCAGTTTCAATTTCTCAAGACGACGTGTCTGCGCTCGGAATAAATTCCATATTCTCTAGCGTCACAGGTGCCGTGTGATGCAGAAGATCCAGAATGTTCACGGCACACGCCTTAAGCCCGCATATAAACCCATGTGCTGGCCAGGTCCTGTGGTCCTACCTATATAGTTCCCATAACCCTGGGGTCGTAGGGGAGTGAGGTGGCAGAGACCTCAACTTTTTCCCGGGGCCAGCACCATGAGGGCGGAGCTCATTCCTCTCCCTCGCTTCAAATTAATATTCATAGTCACATTTTTTAGACCAAGATTTCAGAAAGACAAGATGTTAAGGGCCGTAACACTTGCTAGACGGGGTGTGGGTGTGGGTGGAGGTTCTCCTCTGAGGTCCTTCTGCTGTCCGGCTCTCCCCAGGTTTCTATCTATTTTGAACTCACCAGTAGACTCTGTAGAGGCCATCGCTTGAATGGTAAGTCTGTGGAATGTTAGGTAGGGTAGGGAGTCGAAGGGTTAATAATTGATGCACTGGAGATCTACTCCCTGTGGTAGATGGAAGTGGCTGGCTTGCATGCAGACAATCCTAACAATGCCAATCATTTTACGAGCAGTACAATGGTTGTAGTAGGGAGGACTGATGGGTGTTTTCTATAGCCTGGGGTGGGGGATTGGAGGTGGGGGGTGGGGTGGGGGGTCGAACGGGGAAGTGGTAGGTCTATGATGAGTGATGTCTGATGTCATCGATTTATCATCATTAGTAGTAGTAGCATTAGTTTTCAGTATCATTATGTTATGCACATATTTTTTACTAACTGACTGACTGACCGACTAATTTACTAATTAACTGACTGACTGACTTACTAATTTACTAATTTAGTTAGTTACTCACTTGCTTACTTACTTACTTATTTACTTAATTACCTACTCACTCACTCACTCACTCACTTACTTACCTACATACCTATCTATTTCCTCTTTTCTTTCCTCGGAAGTGAACGACCGACTGGCGAGGCTATGATTAAGAAAATATTGTCTTCGCCTAGATGATAGACAGCTGAGGCTTTGTGAACTGACTGGGGGGGGGGGGGGGGGGGCTTCCTGTCACGTGAGACGAGTTAATGCAGAATAGCTAGTTGTATTGTGATTCGGACCTTTAATTATTTATTTGTTTACTTTATATGTATGTTTCTTTCGTTTTTTTTTAAAGATAAGATACACAGATACACATGTTATTTACATGTAACCAAGATTATTCCAGTGATAGGCTCATGCAATATTACTATAAAGTAAAGATTAGATAAAAGATAGGCTTGGTAGGGCCTCAGGACCTGGCCAGCTCATGGGTTTATGTGCAGGTTTAAGGCTTGTGCCATGACCACCATACACATGGCTCCTGTGACGTTAGTGCGTATGGAATTCATTCCGAGCGCAGAGACGTCATCTTGAGAAACTGAAACTGAAACTAGTAGAGAAGATTGATAGGTACTTTCTGTAGCCTGAGGTGGGGGATTAGGGGTGGGGTGGGGGTGGGGGGTCGAGCGGGGAAGGGGTAGGCCTTTGATGAATGCTGTCTGATATCATCTATTTATCGTTACTCGTAGTAGAAGCAGTTGTTTTCATTACTGTTTTGTGTTAAACGTGTGTCCTCGTAGGGCTTTGAATAAGCTTGCGGAGTCTTCCACATTTTCAAACCTTCTTCGGTGCACTGTACACGTAGGATCATCTCCAGTTCTAACGTGGGAATCAACGATCTAAAATATTCTTCTCACACTAAAAGATAGTTTCGCAAAACGAACCACTCACACACAAATTAAAGATGCAAAAAAGAAAAAACATAGCTTATTTCCACGGTATGCTACAACACACATACACACACACACACACATACACACACACACACACACACACACACACACACACACACACACACACACACACCCATACACACGCATACACATACACACATACATGTACATACACGCACACACTCACACGCACACGCACGCACACACGCTCACACACACACACACACTCACACACACATGCACGCATACATACACACATACACGCTCACACACATACACACGCACACATACATACATACATACATACATACACATTTTCTCTGTCTTTCTGTCTTTCTGTCTGCCTGTCTGTCTGTCTCTCTCTCTGTCTGTCTGTCTCTCTCCCTCTCTCTCTCTCTCTGTCTGTCTGTCTCTCTTCCTCTCTCTCTCTCATGCACATACACACACGAGCTCGATACTCACATACCGAAATATATCTCTTAAGGGCTTAACGCCCCGTACCCTGAACGACTTCGTGATTATATAAGAAAAAAGACAAGAACAAAAAAGTATCCGGGGTGGCAAGTCTACCCCTTCTGTCACAACAGAACTCTCAGCACACCAGCCGGTGTACGAACAAGAGGAAAACACTTCGTCTTATTATATCGCTCATAGTAAAAAGACGTTAAATCAAAGAACGAACGAACAAAAAAGAGGAGTACAATCACAATCCCATTTTCAATCAGAACTGGACCCTTGATACCCCCGAAATGGCCACACGCTTAACATGATTCCATAAATAACAACAACAGACAGTATACACTTTCACAAGGTAGGAGGACTTCAGGACCTTGCCCGCTCATTGGCTTGTTATGCTCAAGCTTAGCCCTTTGAATCCCGCACCCTGTCCACCAGCATCCTACATTGCCCACCATGCTTGCAAAGCAAAACCTTAACCCGTTGACTCCCTCACCCTATCCACCAGCTTCCAGCAAGTTGCTGGTGGATAGTGTGAGGGAGTCAAAGGGTTAAGTTGGTGGATAGGGTGAGGGAGGTCAAAGGGTTAAGTTTATGCAGTTGGTGGATACGGTGCAGGAGTCAAAGGGTTAAGGTCTGTGCCATAATCGGTTTGGATCTTCTCCATTACACGGACTTAGCGGCGTCAGTATAATATATGGAATCATTTCTAGCGCGAAGATGTTATCTTGAGAAACTGAAATGATATAACTATTAGAAGGCATCTAGTTGATGATGTAAGCATTGATGTTGCTTGAGATGTTTACCAATGTAACCATGTAACTGTAAATGTGTACTACGATGCTACCTGTCCATTACTGCTTCCCAATCTAACCATGTCACCGGTAAATGTGTGCTTTGATGCCAGCTGTCCATTACTGTGTCCCAATGTAACCAGGTAACTGTAAATGTGTACTACGATGCTACCCGTCCATTACTGTTTCCCAATGTAACCAGGTAACTGTAAATGTGTACTACGATTGCTACCCGTCCATTACTGTGTCCCAATGTAACCAGGTAACTGTAAATGTGTACTACGATGCTACCGTCCATTACTGTGTCCCAATGTAACCAGGTAACTGTAAATGTGTACTACGATGCTACCCGTCCATTACTGTGTCCCAATGTAACCAGGTAACTGTAAATGTGTACTACGATGCTACCGTCCATTACTGTGTCCCAATGTAACCAGGTAACTG